>JAODAL010001955.1:0-210794 GCA_025379985.1 Phyllomedusa bahiana
CCCCATCTTTTTGGGTTTATGCCACCCCCTTAAAAAAAGCCAAAACCCATTCCACCAAAATGCTTAACGGCTTTTGGAAGAAAGCCAGGTAAATCCCTTATACCAGGAATTTACCCCCCCAAAACCGGGGTAGTGCCCCTTACAGGCCGGAAATTTTGCCCCCTTGTACCCCAAGTAATGCCCCCTCGAAACCAAAAGTAGACCCAAAATTTTGGGTACCCGGGTAATCCCCCCCCCTTTGTTACCAGGTATTTCCCCCCCATTGTTAGCCGGGTAGGTCCCCCATTTTTAGCCAGGAGGTGCCCCCATTTTTTACCAGGTGGGTGCCCCCCCATCTTTTTGGGCCAGGTAGGTGCCCCCTTTGGGTTTGCCAGGTAGTGCCCCTTTGTTTGCCAGGAAGAGGCCCCCCTCTGTTGCCGGGTAGATGTCCCCCTTTTTCCGGGTAGATTCCCCCCGTTCCGGGTAGTCCCCCCAACTTTTTTAGCCAGGTAGTCCCCCCCATCTTTTAAGCCGGGTAGCCCCCCCCCAACTTTTAAAGCCAGGTAGATCCCCCCTGTTGCCGGGAAATGCCCCCTCTGTTGAAAGGTATTGCCTCCCCCCTTTTGGGCCGGTAGTGCCCCCATCTTTTTAGCCAGGAATCCCCCCCATCTGTTAGCCAGGTAGTGCCCCCTTTTGTTCCCAAAGGAAAATCCCCCCCTCTGTTGCCTTTAGATGTCCCCCTGTTGCCGGATAGTCCCCGCCCTCTTTTTCCCCAGGAAAGTGCCCCCTCGTTGCCAGGTATGCCCCCTCTGTTTGCCAGGTAATGCCCCCTTTTTTTCCCCAGGTAGTTGCCCTCCTCTTTTAAAGCCGGGTAAAAGCCCCCTAAAGCTAAAAAAAAATTAAAATAATAAAATCCACTTCCCCTTACCAGGCCTCAGCGGGCCGCCCCACCGATCTCTTCAGGGGCCGCGGGGGGGAAGTGAAAGCCCGCGCGTCCTCCCCTGCAGCCGCGCGCATTTCCCCCCTGCGCCGTTACCTGAAATGTGGGGCGCCCCAACACCGGCGCCTTTAACATACGGGGGAGGGGGAGGAGGGGAGCGACCCCATCTCCCTCCCCCCCGCACAGTGAGCCCGCGGGGGGGGTGGCTGCCGCTGCGGCCCCCTGCACCCGCCTGGGGGGAGCGGTCCCGCGGCGAAGAGAAAGCCCCCCCAGCGCTATTTCTTGCGCCGCGGAAAAATTTAAAGGCCCCCCCGCCGCCTGCTGGCGGGGGGAGGAATCCCAAAACCCCCCCCGGGGGGGCGGGAGGGGCCCCCAAATGGGCGGGACCCCCCCGGCCAAAAACGGGAGATTTGGCATGTATGCGTAAGAACAGAAGGAGGAGGATGGGGGCCCAAAAGTGTAGGGGGGGAGGGTAAAATTTAAGGGGGATGAGGGCAGTGTTGGTAGTGGGGGGGGGTACAATGAGGGGGGATGGGCAGTAGGTAGTGGGGGGGGGTACTTTTGAGGAGGATGAGGGCATAGTGTATGGGGGGGGTACTATAGGGGGAAATGAGGGTTTTTGGAAGGGGGGGAAGGTACTATGGGGAGGATGAGGGCAGAAAGGGGAAAGAAGGGGGGGGACTATGGGGGAAAGGGCAGTATGTATTTGGGGGGGGGTTACACTGAGGGGGATGGGGGCAGTAGGGGAAAGGGGGGGAGGGGAACAATGAGGGGGATGAGGGGCCGTAGTGTAGTGGGGACGGTACACTGGGGAGGATGAGGGCAAAATTTGGGGGGGGGAGGGTAAAACTAAGGGGGGGAATAGGGCAGAAATTGTAGTGGGGGAGGGAAATATGAGGGGGGATAAAGGGCAAGTGAAATTGGGGGAGGGTACAAATAGGAGGAAAGGGCAGAAAGTGTAGGGGGGGAAAGGGTTTACTAGAGGAGGATGGGGGCCAGTAGTGAAAGAGGGGGAGTGAACAATGAGGGGGAAAGAGAGCAAAAAGTAAAAAGGGCAAAATCTCAGGCTCCACATCTCTGGGAGATCTCTCCATTTTTTCCCCGGGCTTCCCCCATAGAGATTGTCCACATCAGTTGGGAAAAAAGCCAAGGGCCCTCACCCGTTTCCAACACTTCATTGTGAACGGAGAATGAGGGGGGAAAATTTCAAAATAAACCGCCCCCTTCTGAATTCACCCAATCAGCGGGGGAGGGGCGGGAAAACGTCATCATTTTCCGGATCCCCCTTCTCTACAAAGGGCGGATTCGCTATTTCTTCCCTTCCTTTTCCCCAAAACCCTTTTTATTTTCCCAACTTTTTTATTGTTTTTTATACCAGAAAGGAAATCGCAGCAGAAATATATATTTTTTTTGCCCTTTAATAAAAAATTTTAAATGCATTTTTTTTTTTAAATAAAAAAAAAATCTAAATTCCCAAGAAAAACCCACATGGAAATTTTCCCCGCTCGCTTTACTTTCTATACAGTCAGGGGCGCCTCCCCCCCGGGTCTGTAAGGATTAGGCATTTTTCCGCCCCTCACAACAAGGGAAAGAAATAGAGGGAGAGAGAATAAAAAGGGCGCCTCCCCCGTGAAATGGTATTGTGCAAAAAAGGGGAAAAAAGGGAAAACCAAATACTTTCCTTTTTTCGCACGGGATAACCCAAACACAATGACCCAATGGGGCCCACTTTCTTCCCTCCCTGGCCCTCGGGTCGGGGGGACATCAGACGTATCCTTGTAAATTGTTTTTCAGAAGAAAAAACAAAACATCTTGAATGCATTTTTTTCCCTTTTCGGAATAGTTTTGCATTTAAGTGTTTTTTCTTCCAAAAGACATTTAAAGGGGAAACAAAAAACGGAACTTCTATCAAAATGGTTTGAGGCCCCCCCCAATAGCTGCTCTTATCCCCCCCCAAATTACTTTGATGATGGGGCGGCGCTCGCTGACCCCCTTTACCCGGGGTTGATCACCCCCCCGGGCAGCCGCACGCCCGACATAAACTTTTTTACAAAGCGGGAAAAAACGATTTGTAATACAGCGGGAATTTCACCCCCAACAACGCAACAAAAAATAAAACCAGTCGCCGCCAAGTGCCGGACTAGAGCTCCAACCCCGTCCCCCAAGAGGAAACGTCCCCCGTAACCCCTCC
Organism: Phyllomedusa bahiana; assembly: GCA_025379985.1. Taxonomy (NCBI): domain Eukaryota; kingdom Metazoa; phylum Chordata; class Amphibia; order Anura; family Hylidae; genus Phyllomedusa; species Phyllomedusa bahiana. The sequence continues at coordinate 3,111 of JAODAL010001955.1, forward strand.
GTGGGCCCGGACATTAGGATGAAAAAGGAATAAAACGGGGGGATTTTGACATAGTAATTAATACGACCATCGTACACAGGAATAGCACCTCTCCGATTTTGGGGGCGGCCTGAGAAAAAGCCTTTGGGTTGTAAAAGAAGGGGGAAGAGACTTAACCCCCTGAAGCGTAAGAGTGGGGCCCTGGCCTTGAGCGGACACCACGCCCAAAGGGGGTGAGGGCCCTTCCTTTTGGGCGTGCCCCCGGTGTAGGTGAGGGGCGTCCCGGATGACGTTCCCCCCAAGGAAAACCTTCAGGCCCCCCGCGACCCTCTCAAAAAGAGCCGGAGTTTCCGCTTGACCCCTCCCTGCACCCTAAAAGGGTTTAAATGGCAGGTTTTGGGTGATCCCCGGGATGTTATCCCCAGTACCTTCCGTCCGGGTTTGGGCCGCCCCCCTTTCCGGGAGCCCTTTTCCCTCCTTTGCCCGTCCAGACTTTCTTCCTTTCAGCTCGTAGAAAACAGAATAACTCCCGGGCAGCGCGTCCTGCTTTATATAGCGCTTGTGCGGACCTGAAAGAGAACCAGCAATTAATGAGGGTTTTGGGCGGAGTAAAAGGGGGGGGTTTTCCCTTTGGGAAATTTTCACTTTTTGCCCCCCCCTTCAGCGCTGATTGGTTGATTTGAATTTCCCCCTCCCTTTCCCTTTTTTCCCTCGCCGCCGATATTTTTGTTTTTTTTTTTAAATTTTACAAAACCATAAAAACTACAAAATGAAAATTTCAAGGAAAAACGCGGGCGATCCCAAACCCTCAATCGGGGCTGAATGGGGACCAACATTACGGGGGGGGAAAACGATCAAGGGACAACCCAAAAAAACCCAAAACCGAAAAGGAGGGAAAAACACGCATCAGATAATAAGGGAATAGGATTTGTCATTATCTACTATTTGTGTTTCTTGTTTTTATTTCTCATTAAAAAAACAGGATTCAACGCTTTGTACCTGGTTTAGTTCCCCTCTATAGTTTTTAAATTATTTTAATATAGGGCCCGCTGCACCATCAGGAGACTTTCTCCCCAAATGTTCCCTTATCACGGTCATTGCTTTTTACATTTATAACTCGGCAAAATGTTTAATCAACTATAGCGACAGTGACCACAAACCTGGGGTCTCTAGGTATCCCGTCCCTACATAACAAGTCCCCCCCTGCTTAGTCCAGTGTTTTCCATTGTTTAAAATTTCTGCATGGATCATTGGGATGTTTTTTCCTCAGTAACTCACCAACCCAAAAACAAATTGAAGGTAAAAGCAGGAAACAGTCCGGGGGTCGATGAATGGTGAATCGGAGGGAAAATTTGGCCAAAACAAGCTCCCTAGTGTATGCGGCCCTGTGCGGGAGACTCACATGGGGGACTCCTTTTCTATCATAGATTCCTCTATCGACTATAAAAGCACCCGGGCAAACAAAATTCCCCCCCCAAGCTGTAACAGAGGGAAAGGACTGGTTTTTTAAGCTGCACAGTCCCCGCCCCATGTCCTCCCAAAGAGGTCCCACAAGGGTAGAACAGGGAAACCCCTGAGGATAGAAACCAAATATCCCGGATAATTTACTTTCCCATTTATGTTTTTGCACATAATCCCATCTCACAGGGAAAAATCCTGACTCTTACTGATGGTGATTTTCCCCTTAATTTTCTTTTAGAGGCCCATAAAAGCGACATTCACAGCGGTTACAGCAGCACATAAAACCACATATGAATTTTTGTTTTTTCCCGGGGAAATTTTTAAAAAAAGTTTATCTGTCCTAACCAAAATGTATTTAGAAACCCATGGTTTTAATTTTTTCTGTTTTTAATTTTACTTTTAATTAAATTTTTATTCTTATTTTTATTTTATCTGACTAACATTTAAATGTATTTGGTTAATAATAATAATAAAAAAATAATAAAAATAAAATTTAAAAAACCAAAATTTTTCAATTTTTTAATTTTTTATTTTTTTAAAAACTTATTTTTATTTTCATTTTTATTTTTCTGTCTTTTGTCTCTATTTTTTGTTTTTTTTTTCCCTTTTTTTGCGTTTCCCAAAAAAAAACATGTACAATTTTTTGTAGATCCCTCTCCCCAAATTTTAAGGGTCTCTTTCCCCCTTTTTAGACCGCGGGCAAATCCCTCCAGTCAGTCATAATTTAGTGACTTTGTTTTCGGTTTTTCAAAGGGGGGATTTCTGACTTCTGTACTTTTCGTTCTATTCCAGAGAAAGCCGTTTCCCCGCCCACGCTGCCCTCTAGTGGTCACATATATATCCCCCCCCAGTTTAGCTCTAGGTAACGTGGGCCTTTTATCCGAGCAGCTGATTTTCCAAAAGGAAAAGGTCAGGAACGCCCCTAACGTGTCCATATAACAGTAAAGGCTATGTTTACAAAGGGGGTTTTTTTTGGGACATATTTTGTTTCCGGGATTTCGCGTCGACTGCACTCAAAACAGCCGAAATAAAGTCCCAATAATTACGGTTTAAACCCCAGTTCTCATAGAGAACTATGGATTTTCCCCTCCCCCCCCCCGCTCGCGTATTTCGCGAGCGGGGGGGAAAAATGAAAATTTACTTATTCACGGGGGTATACGCGCCGTGAATAATGCATGTCTATGGGGCCGGAGAGCTGCCCCCACCCCTGCTGCACAGCACACGGTGTAATTGCGGGCGAAATGCGTCCCCGCAATTACGCTGTGGATAAACTGTGTGAACATAAGGTAAAGCGTTGATTTATACATAATATTCTGAGACTTAATCCAATGATTTTTCCTTAAATTATCAATAAATTTTGCCTTTAAAAAAAAAAAAAACACATGTTTTTTTTTTAAATATCCTGAAACTTTTTTTCCTTTTTCCCGTACAACTTTTGGGGCATTTTTTTTTTTTGTTTTTTTTTTTAAAATTCTCAAAAAATTGAAAATAAACAAAAAAAATGCTTGGATGCAGAAAAAAGGGGGACAAAAAAGGGGCCCCCAACAAGGGCCCGAGGGTGTGTTTAAAACCCGGGCCTGCAGCAGGGATTTTACCAATGACATTTTATTTTATTTTATCCTTTGGGTTTTTTTGTTAACAATGGGTGACAGGGTCCCAATAGGCAAGTTCTAGTTTTTTTAATCAAATTTGCGCCAAAAAATACCCCTTGAGGGGCATATTCTCGATTTTAAATAACAAATCATAGACCAAAAAAGGCGCAAAATATGCGGGGAAAAACGACACATTGTAATGCGCCACACTGGTAATGATTCACAATGGGTGACATTTCCAAAAATTAACAGCGCCGCGGTAGTTTTTGGGGCCCGCTTTAAAAATCATTGTAAATTGCCCCCTGAAAGACGCCCTTTTTTCCAAAAACCCGGGCCTCGGGTCAAACCTTTGCTTAGAAGTTTAGGGATATGTTTAAAGGGAAAATTACATAAAAAAACTTTGAGATTTCTCGGTTCACGTATTTTGACCCAAAAGTTTTTTAAGTGCCCACAACTTTAAAACCGTGATCTCAAATGGGGGCAGTCCTAAAACTTTTTTTTTTAACCTCTCAATAGGGGCCACATTAAAGGCCTCTCAATGGGTCAACCGACCTCCTTTAATCAGAGAGAAAAAAAAAAAAAAACCCAACCTGCAAGCGCACTTCTTATGACAGCCCTGTGAGAGTGGGCGGGTGCAAAAAACCCAAAAATTTGGGGCACCCTTACCCCCCTTATGGGTTTAAAAAAATCAATATACAAACCAAATATAAGGGTATGGTTCTGCACAAAAAACATTTCGAAAAAACAAAAGAAAACCCCTTGGGTGCCCCCCCGGCAGGGGCCTGGGGCCCACACATAAATATATAAATTAAAACACACCACACCCACGCCACGGCACACTATTTGAAAAAAGGGGGCAATAAAACAACGGGGAAACCCCCTAAAGAAGAAATTTAATGCCTATCAAACATACTAAAAAACTTTGAAAATTCTCGGTTCAAAATATTTTGATCAAAAAGAATTTTTAAAAAGCGCCCACGCCTTTCAACGTGATCCCCAAATGGGGGCAGCCCCTATCCTATTTTTTCCCTCCAAAGAGCCACACCGGGCCTCGGGAAAGTCGGGGTTTTTTTTTTTTTTTTTTTTTTCTTCTCCCCTGGATAAAGGAGGCCGGGGGAAACCCAGTGAGAGGCCGGGATGTGGCTCTATTGAGAGGTAAAAGATTTGTAGGACTGCCCATTTGAAAATCACGTTGAAAGTCGGTGGGGAAACTTAAACATCTTTTGATCAAAAATATGTAACCAGAATCTCAAAGTTTTTTCATGTATGATAGATAGCATAAAAAGCTTCTTTTTGGGGGGTTTTTCCCCTTAGTTTTTAAGGAAGGCGCGTGGAAGTGAATAGTCCCCGTTTTGGGTTTTCCTTTTTAAATGGGCCCTTTAAAATATGAAAATGCTTTTTTGGCGTTCAATAAATGGGGGTCCCAAAGTTCGGCCCCCCCTCCCTTGTGTTTTGGGGCAAATTTCAGAACAAACGGCCACTAGTAATGCTCCTAACATGTATAAACACTATATATCTACATATCTCACGGTGCTGACATCTGGGCGGGGTTTCCCTTTTCCTTTCCCCCCGCCTCTCCAGACACTAACCTAGATATTGGGGGTTGGCCCGTTTACCTTTCCCATTCTCCCGCATCTCCTCTTTGGGGGCAGACAATGTTTCCCCGTTTCTTCCCCCACCTTCCAAAGGGCCATAATTTTTTTCTGTCGGCCCTCACCACCGGGGGATTAAAGGGTTTTGGGGGAAAGAGATGGGTTTTTTTAACAATCCCCGGAAAAACCCAAAAAAGAAACCTCGTGGGCGGAAAAATAGAGCGGCGGTGGGCCGGTTTTTCCTTTTGGTTTCTATTCCTGGAGTTCCCCTCTGGTAGAGATAAAGTTCTCTTTTTTTCCCCGGCGGTGGATTTCCCACGCCCAGATTTTTAAGAACTATTTAAACCCTTCCTGACCGGTCACACCAAATAACAGGGGCAATGTCCCCGGCCAAGTAGGGGCTGCTCCCCCCCCCTCCATACCCATTACAAACTCACCAAAACCCGCTGGCCCCGGGGGGGAAAAAGGACACTTTAAACACGGACAAAAAACCGCATCCAGCACCCCGGGGGTTTAAACCCTTTTTTTGCCCACAACATTCATGGTGGTTTCACTTTTTTTTTTTTTTATTTATTCTCCTATTACAAAAACCAAAACTTTTTTACCCCCCCCCCCCCCCCGGGGCTGTGGGGTGGGCTTATTTTTTTTAAAGGGGGTTGATTGTAAATTTTTAAAAGTAACATTGAATGGGCCCCAAATTGGGCGAAATGTTTTGAACGGGGGCTGGGTCCAGATATCTAACGTCTTTTCTGCCCAAAATCAGGCGCAGCCCTGTTCATATTAAAAATTTTTAAAACTTCCCCACACCCCCCACTAAAGGGTGCATTTTCATAGCCCCCTGAGCACTTTGTAATGCCCCCTGATCCAGGTGGGAAAGGGGGGGGGGTGCAGGAGGGGGGCACACTTTGAAACCATATCGAAGCTACCTATTTATAGGGTTTACCCCAAAAAATTTCTAGGGGCATTACAGCTGGAACAGGGGAGCACTTTCAAAAGTGGTTTTTCTGAAACCCCAAAAAGTTGCCCCAGTGCAGAAAGGGGCCTCATTTAATACCCTTTTATTGCGGGTTCTTAAATCAAGCGGATTTTATGCCATTATTATGCGCATGAAATTTGGCCTGTTAACACGCCAAATTTCCATGTCGCCCATATGGAGACATGTATGGATGCGTTTTTCACTTTTTTCTGGCCTAAAATGCGTCTTGCTGCTCTAACCCTTTATTCAACATACAGCAAGAGCAAGCACAGCACAGGTCTTGCTGGGACCTGTGGTCCTACAAGCAGGATCACTGCCATAGTTTCTATTCACTGACATGCTATCCCAATGACTTTTCTCTTCTTTCCTGCCTATCTATAGCCTTTATACATGTTAGGCGCATTACTAATACGCCTAGCTTCCGTAATGCGCCAAACACACAGACGAGGCGCAGGGAACTTTAGACTCCATTTATAAGCACACAAAAAACACTTTAATAAATGCAGGCGCTTTATACACTGAAAACGAGACTCGACAATTCACTTTGAAGCACCTTCCTTCATACATGTTTCCCTAAGGGGGACATGTCCCATTAGGGCTGCACCATTTTTTTGGTGTATTTTGCACCAAAAAACTATTGATGCCATATTCTCTACCAAGACGATTATCTTAATTGTATGTGCATCCTAGAAACTCACATCCAATTGAAAACTATGGCTGACTACTCCAATGTGCCCTGGTGCAAGTGGAGCAATGAAATGATGCCATTACTCCACCTATGCCACTACAATCATCAAACAAAGGTGTTCAGCAGAGGAATGGGCAGAGGTGATTATTAGCTTTTATTTTTAATGTGGTCAGTACCTACCTACTGGGGGGACTCTATTTACCTACCAAGAGGCCTATATATCTACCTAATGGGGAACTCTATACCTATCTACTTTCTGATATGAACCTTCATACCTTTTGGTGGTTATATATACTTAACTAAATAGAGAGGGGCCCTACCTACCTAGCTGCCTAATAGAGGCCTACCTCAAAAAGGGCTGACCTACATAATGGGGGCCTACTTATTTAACTAATGAGAAGGGGGGCTACCTATCAAATGGTGGATGTATTTACCTGCCTATCTACCTATCTAATGAGGAGTTACAAACCTCTCTACCTAATATGGATGTTACCAACTTAAAAGGAGGAGTCTGCCTAACTACCTGTCTAACGAATTTTTTAGAGTCTAACAAATCAAAACGGTGCATATAACTATCTCCCTGCCTAATGTGGGCTGCTACCTAACATATGAGCTATGGACCTGCCTACCATATTGGTTGGGTGTTCCTACTTACCTACTGGTGGTACATATGGGGCTCTAAAATCATCTGGTGCACATTTACAGTTTGGAGGTAGAATTACTGTGTGAAACTATGGATGGAGAGTTTGTACAGAGGTGGGAATTAGTAGGGAGATGTAGAAAAGGTGAGGTGCCTAAGACAGGGGCAGAACTACCAGGGGAGCAGCTGGGCCCCGCTCACCCAGGAGCCCAGCTCCCCCTGCCTCAGAACATCTGAGCCCCCTGGCCCGAGCTTTCCGAGACAGGACTGCCTGGTCCTAGCAGAGAGTAGCGCCGTTGATGCTCTGCTAATCCGCCTGTTAGTCGAAAGGCCTTAAGACTACCAGGCATCTGCCTCTACTGATGACTGATGATGTGAAGACAAGTGAGAACATTTTTTTTTTTAAATTTTCCCTCTCTACCCACTCTCCCACTCCTGGGAAGTTTGTACAGAGGTGGGGGTCAGTGAGGGAGGTTCTGTAAAAATGAAGATTATATGATATTTGTGTCCAAATCTGCAGGAACGAGTGGTGGCCGGGATAAGTCATCATGGCGGTCTGGACTGGATGCAGAACAAAAGGGAAAGTCAACGACTCATCAGAGTAATGTCACCTGTGAGTCACAATATGTATCAGCAGTATAATCACTTCTCTGTCTACAATGCCTGTGTACACTGGTATATACCGCCATATAGGCACTTTATAGTGGTATGTTGGTCTTTGTATACTGATCTTTATTCAGTAATAGTGTATGGGTATTATCAGTCACTATGTGGTGGTAATTTGTGGTCATCAAAAATTTTGCTATGGGGCCCAGGCTTCTCTAGTTACACCCTGGTCTAAGATGTTTGTATGGAAAATTTTGCAGGGTCGGGTCATGGCCACAGGAAGAAGAAAATGGAGAAATAAAGTCTCGTCAGAGAGGAAGTATATGTGAGTCTTTGGATGTAATTGCACTGTGATCACTAATACAGTCTGCAGAGCCTGTGTACACTGGTATCTACTGCTATATGGTCACTTTATGGAGGTAATATACAGTCTGCAGAGCCTGTGTACATTGGTATCTACTGCTTTATGGTCACTGTATGGAGGTTATATACTGTCTGCAGAGCCTGTGTACTTTGGTTTCTACCAATACATAGTCACCGTATGACGGGAGTATTGGTTTTAGTGTAATGGTTTATTTCTAGTAATAGTATGGTGTATTATGGTGTTATTATTCAGTCACATTATGGTGGTGATATGTGGTAGTGATGTTGAGGTATAATTTAGTCCTTGTTTATTGTTGTTATTGGTAATTTTGGTCTTGATATATTGTTTTGGTGAGAAACACTATCTGGGGTGTGATCTGCCATTGCAATGTGTGACCTATAACCGACTGCTTGTATCGCGGCCCCGTGATGACTGATGATCGCGGTCTCATACGGGAAGTGCCGCACATAAGTGGCGGCACTGTGCTGGTAAATTGACAGCCCATGAGCTCATGTGCCGGGACCGGCGGTGGTGTAGCTAAAACGTTTGCCACCTGGTGCCATCGCTTAGCTTGCTGCCCCCTTTTAACAGAGCACATCACCACTTCTCACACCACGCCTTTTTTTACATGCCCCTCTCACACTCAGTAATCATAATCATTACTTTAAAAAGATCATGTTTTCTGTTACTATATTCTAAAAGTCAAAACGTTTCTTTTGTTACTTTTCTGTCCATGGAGCTGTGTGAGGGTTTTATATTTGCAGGATAAGTTTATGACTAAAAAGCAGCTCTGGCACAAACCTTACTAGCCCCTATACAGTATCCACCTCCCCACCAGCCCCCATACAATATCCATATCACCAACGGCCCACATACAATATCCACCCCCCCACCAGCCCCCATACAATTTCTGCTCTCCCGTCAGTCCACATACAGTATCCACTCACCACCAGCCCACAAACAATATCTGCTTCCCCACCAGTCCACATACAATGTCCGCCATCACCACATGTAGAGTATCCACTCCCCACCAGCCCACATAAAATATTCCCCTCCCCCTTACCAGTCCACATTCAATGTCCACCTTCCCCTCACCAGACAACATACAATTTCCCACCCACACATCCATCCACACACAATAAATGCTTCACCTAATGGGCTACACACAGTATCCCCCCACCTCCCACAGTTCCACCACCTCACCAACCCACCATACAAAATCTGCTCCCCACCACTAGCCCACATACAATAATCCACCTCTCCCACCATCCACATATTCCACCCCCACCATATATGCTCCCCCCGCAAGACCACATACAATATACACTCCCCACCAGACCCCATATCACCACCACATAGTGACTGAATAACACTGCCACACCATGCAATTACTGAATATAAACCACTATACAGGCTCGGACTGGTCCACCTGGGAGTTGGTGAAACCCCCGGTGAGCACCGATCCTCATTAATAGTGATATCAGGCAGAACATTATTGTGCAAGCCGGGACCGGTCGCATCGCCACAATTATGGCAAAACTGAAAGCCGAAATTTATTACCAATCTGTACCACAGATGTAATACCCCTGTGAGACAGAGGTGCAGGGGGCTTGATACAGCAATATTTTCGCATCTCCAGCGCCAATGTATCTCATGGACTGAAAGTCCAAGCAGGGCCGCCGTACAGGGTGTACAGCCGGTACTCCTGTACGGGGCCCGGAGAAATAAGGGGGTCCACTTCAAGCAGGCCTACTTATTTCATACATTGCACAGTAGAGCACGGCGCAGCCGAGCGCCGCACTCTACATAGGGCCCGGTGGCGGCCAGCGAGTGGCGGCGGTGCTGGGAGGGGGCCCGTGCTTCGTGCACGGTTGCGCCCCACTTCCACATATAGAAAATTTTTTGTGCCTTTCCATCCAGTAGGGGCAGGGCTTTGATAGGATGGGGCCCACGCTCATGTCACAGCTGTGCTCCAGTCATAAATCTTCTACTTACATGTTCCCTGCGCGCTGTAGCCAGAGCTGGGCCCTCCTCCTCTGTCTGTGGGTGGGATGTGAATAATTTACTAAACATTAAAGAGGAAAGAACGGCTATAAAATATAACTTTTATTAATATACATTAAGATACTGGTATCTCCTAAGAAAAAACGCTCAAGCATAATATGATATATACGATATATCCATCTAAAGACCAAAACCAGGGTAGGTGGTAGAATACACTCACCCTATGCAGCCCTTAAAAAGCTACACTTTTCCTAATCAAGCCAAAAGACGCAGAACAATCGCCCTAAAAAGAGCGTGCCTGCCAGGAACCTAACCCTATACACACTGGCCCTATTTGGCCCTGTGACCTTATCCCAACATGTTTCGATCATCCAGGGATCGCTTCAGGGGAAGGTTAGGAAATGGAAAACGCAGATCACAACCAGAAAAACCGCGTGGGGAAAAAGGAAGGGGTTTAAATTTTAAAACCTGGAAAACCGGAGAGGGGAGAACGCAAAAGGTCAAGGGGTTTTCCCGGTTCCTTAAATTTCTTTCCAGAGCCCCAGCGTGCGGGAACACAAAGGAAAGTAAAAAGGTTACAACCAAAATGTTGAAAAAAACCCCCCAAAAAGGGGAACCACAAAAGGGGCTAATTTTTCCTTTCCAAAAATTCTTTTCCCAGAATTCCCCCACTTTTCCTAAAAAACCCCCAAAGGTGATTTAAACATTTTTCCTTTTGGGATTGCTGTTAACTTGGACCCCAATTTTTGGGAAAAAGGGGGAAACAAAAGGGGTTTCATTACCCTTTAAAATTGTCCCAAAAACACAGAGCCCCCCCAAGAAATTTTTGGAGAACAGAAAGGAGAGAGCTAGGGGGTTTACACTGAAATCCATAAATTTCCCCCTTGTTTAAAAACAGATTTCCCCCAGCATTGTGCGGAAAACAGCAGGAGGAACTAGGGGTTTTTAACTGTATCCATTAACTGTCTGAAAACCCACAGAGTCCCAGCATTTGGCGGGGGAGCAGCAGGAGGAAGCTAGGGGTTTTACATTTGTATCCTATAGAACTGTTTTTGATAACACGGGAGTCCCCCGGGCTTGGGTGCGGAGAAAAAGCAGGAGGAGAGCTAGAGGTTTACCCCCGGTACCCCATAGAACTGTCTGATAACACAAAGTTTTTCCCAGCATTGAGCGGAGGAAGCAGGAGGAGAGCTAGAGGTTTACACGTATCCTATAGAACTGTTGATAAAACAGAGTCCCCCAAATTTTGTGGAAACAAGGAGGAAAACTAGGGGTTTACACTTTTCCAAATAAAATTTGTCTCTGGAACACAGGGCCCCCCAGCTTGTGGGGAAAAACAGCAGGGGAGGGGCAAAGGGTTTAAAATGTACCCTAAGAACGTCTGATAACACAGAGTCCCCCAGCATTGTGGGGGAAAAGCGGGCGGGAAAGGAAAAGCTAGGGGTTTTACCTGACCTATAGAACTGTCTGATGAAACAGAGTCCCCCACCCATTGTGGGGAGAACACGGAGGGGTAGGGGTTTCCCTTGTATCCTATAGATTGTCTGTTAACATAGAGTACCCAAAGCTTTGGGTGGGAAACACGGGAGGAGAGCTAGAATTTTTCACTACCCTATAGAATTGTCCCAGAACAAAAGGGCCCCCAGCATTTTGGGGGAGAACACAGGAGGAGAGTAGGGGTTTTAAAACTGTATCCTTAGAACTGTCTGTTTAAAACGGGACCCCCCCCCAGCTTTGTGGGGGAAGAGCACAGGAGGGGAAGCTAAAGGTTTTTACACTGTATCCTTTTAAAAAACTGTTGTTTAAACCAAAATTTTACCCGCTTTGGGTTGGGGAGAACGGGCAGGAGGGAAGCTAGGGGTTTACACTGTATCCTATAAAACTGTCGGGAAAACCACAGAGTATCCCAGCTTTGTGGGGAGAACAGCGGGAGGGAGCTAAGGTTACTTTTGTATCCCTATAGAAATGCCCCTGATAACACAGACCCCCCCAGCATTGTGCGGAAAAACAGCGGGGAGGAGAGCTAGAGGTTTACATTTGCATCCTTTTGAACTTTCCTGATAAACAGAGTTCCCAGCATTGTGCGGAAGCAGAAAGGAGGAGGGGTTTAGGGGTTTACAGTGTTTCCTATAGAACTGTCTGATAACACAGTTTCCCCCCAGCATTGTGTGGAGAACAGCGGGTGAGAGCTAGATTTTTAAAGTGAAATCCTTTAGAACGGTCTGAAAACCCACAGATTTACCCAGCATTGTGGGGAGAACAGCAGGGGGGAAACCCCTTAGAGGTTTACACTGTATCCTATAAAATTTGGGTCTGAAAAACCAGATACCCCGCTTTGTGCGGAGAACAGCGGGAGAGGGGCTAGGGTTTCCCACTTTTACCCTATGGGAACTGTCTGATAAAAACAGAGTTTTCCCAAAGATTGTCGGAGAACCAGGAGGAGACCAAAGGGGTTTACCTTTTCCCTTTATAAAAACTGTCGTTTAACGGGTTTTATCCCCAGCATTGTGCGCAGAGAAAGGGGAGGGGGAGCTAGGGGTTTAAACAGTGAAACCCAATAAAACCCTGTCTGTTTAACAAAAAAGTATCCCCATTTTTTGTGCAGAGAACAGAAGGGGGAGAGCTAGAGGTTTCCCACTGTATCCAAAAGGGAAAAGGGTTTAAACAAATCACCCCAAATTTAAATTTAAAATATTTGAGGGAGATTCACGGGGATTGTTCTGGTGCATTCCTGTTTTCGGGGTTTAAAAAGGGGGAAAAAGGGATTTTATGGGAAAAAAATAAGTAATTTATTCTGGAATGTATTTTAAGCTCAGCTCCAAAACATATTATAATATAAAGTATTAATAGGAGAATCGAATGATTTTTTCAAGATATTATGGTCGCTGATCATTTACCTGCAAGGGCAGAAACACGGGGGGAATGTGGTTCGGGTTGTTTTCTTTGAAGTTACTGAATTCAGATATGAAAACCACAAAACAAAAATTGGGGTTTTTTGGGAATGTTTTCTTTTTTAATTGAGTTTGCCCATTTATTGGGAAAAAAAAGACAAACAGAAAATTTCCCAAATGTACCCCCAAAAAAGATGAGGGACAGAGTGGAGGAGGGGAGCTGGGGCCCTTTAAAAAGGAACTTTTTTTTGTTCTTCTTTTTTTCTTAATCTTGTTTTTTAATTTTAAAAAAAAAAAAAGTATAAATATAAAAAAAAAAACTAAAGAAAATTTAAAAATAAGGGAAAAATTAATTGAATAAAATAAGGAAAGTTTGCAAAAAAAAATGCACTTTAAACGTAAAAATGAAAGGGGCCCCCATTTTCCTTTTGGTTCCCATTTGTGACTTTAAAGTTTTATTCTTTCTGTGTAAAAAACAAAGCTTTTGATGTGAGATCCCAGAAAAAATATCAATGTTATTAGTTATAAATGATTAGAAAGTTTTTTGCTTTAACAAAAAGAAAAACCACAAAAAAAACCCGAAAATTAAGAGTCTCTTTTCCAAATAATAACGGAAAAAAGCGAAAAAGATTGTATAAAATCTCACAATGAAACTTTTTTTATAAACTGATTTGCCCTTTTGGGGAAATTTAAAAGAGAGTGTTTAAAATGTCTCCTGGCCCCTGGGGGGGGTTTGTAGTGCCCCCAAATTTTTTTAAAAAACCAATTTGTGTGCGGGGTGATATGGGATGTTTGTGCAGGTTTTGCAAATACCCCAATCAGGTAGATTATTGAAAAACATAGAAAAAGGGGTTATCTCAGCGAAATGAGAAAAGAGTCCCCAAAAAATTGTCAAAAACTGCCCGAGCTCCCGGGCCCGGGGGAACTTGCCCCCCCCTCTGGGCGCCCCTTTCATGCCCCGGCCTTAAAGGGCCAGAAAACCCGGGGCTGCTTCCCTCCGGGGGGGATAAACCCCCCGCCCCTCCCCCCTTAATTTTACTATACAATGTATCTCCTGCACAAAAAACAATGGCAGCCCCGGGACTGAGGGGGGGGAGGACTTGTTACGGGGAGTTGCCGGGGGGTCCTGGCCCACTCGGGGTTTTGTGGTCGCTATGGTGATTGAAAACTGGGGCTCTGCTGGTGCACACAAGGGGGGGCAGTTTCTGTTCTCCTTGGGTCACTTCAAATTTTATAATGGGCCCTTTTTTGATGGGGGCCGGGAGATAATAGTAAAAAGAAAGTGACCGGGATAATAACCCACTATGGGGAGAAATTTCCCCCTGTGGATGCAGCGCAGTCTATTTTTATAAATTTTATATCTATAGGGGGGGAAGGGACGGGTACAAAGCGCCCGGGGATTATTAGAGAAAAAGAAATTTAAATAAAAAATTTCCCTTTAATAAAAAACGATTATTATTGTCTTATTTTTATAAAAATTTCCTCTATATTTCAATGTAGCGTGCTCCAGATCCTTCCCAAAAACTAAAAGGTCCCTTTTACCCTCTGTTTTTACCCTTTTTAAATGTTTTTTTTGGCAACAGAAACTTTTACAATTCCTTTACTTATTAAAAAAAATTGTAAAACCCTTGTACAGCCGATTGGGCTTCCCGCACATCTGAAAGGGCTTTCCTTTATACCGAAAATTGTAAGGTTTTCCCAAACCCCCAACAAAAACCCAATTGTTTTTCCAAAAGGAAATTTTTAAAAAAAATCTTTTTTCCGATGAAAACCTCACAGATGCGGGTTTTTCATATTTTCCTTAGCAGAAAATGCTTTTTCCAAATTCCTTTTATAGTTTGGGGTTTACTTATCTTTAGGGGTCCCCCTGTTATTTGTATTAGATTTTAAAATTCCCTTTTTCGGGGTCCCAACCTATGCTTGTTTTTTTCACAATTTATTTTATTTTGTGCAGACCCAAAACGTATGTTTTGTAGTTCTTTTGAAAATTGGGATCTTTTTGGGCTTGCTGCACACAGCTGCCCCTTTTAAACCCTGGGAGGATAATCCCAATTTTCAAGTTCCTACCCCTCCCTGAAAGTTCCCGTCTGAATTGACTCCTAGTGAGGGAACCCTGTTTCAAGGGGTAGGGCCCCACCTGCTCTGGGATTTCCCCTTGGAACCCTTTTGGAGGTGACTTTAAAACAATCTTTGACAAAAAAATGTAAACCCAAAGAGTCCCAGGTTTTTCATTTTTTCCTTAGCAGTAAAAGCTTTTCCCAAATTTTTCCCATAAGCTTTTAGGTTTTACTTTTCTTTAGTGTTTCCATGATATTTTTATTAGATGTATATGGAAAAACCTTACAGATGGGGCGGTATTTTGGGGGAGCCTTACAAAATTTTGCAAAAGGGATTAATGGAAAAAAAGCCTTTTAAGGCGTTTCGGGGTTAAATTTAAAAAGGAAAAGCCTTACAGGGGGGGGCGGTATATGGAAAAACCTTACAGGGTGTGCGGTTTTATGGAAAGCCTTACAGATGGGCGGTATATGGAAACCCCTTAAAAGATTGCCGGGATATGGAAAGCCTTAAACACAAAATGTGTTGGTATAAAAGGAAAAACCCTTTCAGATGTGCGGTATATGGGAAAACCTTTCAGATGTTTCGGTTTAAAAAAAAAGGGGGGCCCTTAAAATGTGTGGTATATGGAAAGCCTTACGGGTGTGCAGTATATGAAAGCCTTTCAGAGGGGTGGGGATATGGAAAGCCTTACAGATGTACCGGTAAAATGGAAGCCTTTTCAGGGGGTGCGGTATATGGAAAGCCTTTCAGATTGTGGTATATGGAAACCCCTTTCAATTTTGTGGGAATGGAAAACCTTTCAGATGGACGGTTATGGAGACCTTACAGAAGGGGGGTAATGGAAAGCCTTAAAAGGTGTCGGTATATGGAAAGCCTTACAGATTTGCGGTATATGGGGAAAAAATTTCAGGTGGTTTTTTCCCCGGGTATATGGAAAAGCCCCCCTTTCAGATGTGCGGTTAACGGGAAAACCTTACAGATGTCCGGTTACGGAAAGCCCCTTTTAAAAACCCTTGGTTTGGGACAGGTTATTGGAAAGCCTTACGATTGGGTTTGGGCCCGGGGTTTAAGCCTTGATCGGGGCCTGTGTGGTTTGGGTTAAAGGGGTTTTACAAGTTTTGGAAATTTTAAGGGGGGGTTTTAAGGGAAAATTTTTTAGGAAAATTAAATTTGGTTTGGGGCCCTTTCAATTTTTGGGTTAAATTTTTGGGTTTCCTTTTAATTAAAATTGGGGTTTCCTTTTTTCCAAATTTTAAATTTTTTAAAAATTGGGCTTTTCCTTCATTTAGGCCCATTTGGGTTTTGAGAGGCCGGGGGTTTTACTTTAATTTCTGCAAATCCAGGTCCCCACTCCCAAACCTCCTTTATTTGGTTTTGGGGGTTTTTCCTCCAGACCGATGCGCTGGGCGCGCCCCAAAACTTGGGGGATTTTCGCCGGTTTCGGGGGGGGACCAATTTTTGTCGCGGTTGATGCTGGGTTTCTCCCTCCCCCTTTTTTTATACTTCATTAGTTTATTTTTTTAGTTTTTATGGTTTTGGGCGAATTTGGAAAAAAAGACAATATCCCCGGCGAGGAAAAAAGGGGGAAAGAGCGGGGGAAATTTTAAATCAACCAACGCCCTTTAAGGGTTTAGCCCCCCTCTCCGGGGGGGGAGCCGGACGGGGAAAAACACAGCCCCCGGGGGGCTATTGCCTGCTGCGCTTTTTTCCTCCCCCCCTTCCGGGCGCGGCAGGGCCCGGGCCCGGTTTTTGGGCCCCCCCAAAACCGAGTGCCTCTCCAATTTTGGAAAAGGGGGCAAACTCCCCCCCGGGGAGGGGGAGCCCGGCCCTTTCCCCCCCTGTGAGGGGGGAGCGTGTTTTCCCCGCTCCAGGGACGCTGCCCGGGCTCTCCCTCCCGGCCACAAACCCCCCCGGCGGGGGAATAAGCCAGCCGGCACCCCCGGCCCCGAAAAACACCCGGGAGCGGGAGTGGCGGGGGCCTCAGGGAGCAGGAGGACGGGGCCCGGGGAGAACCGCGGGAGGGGAAAGGGTTTCCACACGTCCGGGCTTCCTATGGCCAAAAGCGGGAAAAACGGGTTTAAAAGCGGAAGGGCCCGGGTCCGGGACCAATGGTTTCCTCTCATGGCCTGGTGAGGAGGGTCTCTGCGGGATTTAAGCGGTTTTTCAAATTCCCCATTTTTGGGGGCCTGCGGGGAGGACGCGCACATTGGGCTCGGGTTCCCGGAAAGGGGGGATTTACCCCCGGGCACTGAGAGCCGCTTTTTACCCCCTGATGGAAAGGAGGTGACGCATCACCCGACTCCTCGCTGCTGTGAGATCCGCCCGGGGGACTGCAGTGTCCCCTTCCCGCGGGCACTTTACCCCCTGTCCCCGGGCCAAATGCCCGTCCATCCCGGGTACTATGATGAAGGGGGCGCAAAAAAGCACGGGAATGATAGAGTTAACACTGATCGGGGGCCCTTGAGATTTAGCAAAACCCCGGTTTTAAATTTTTGGGCGGGGCTTTTGGAAACCCCCATACTTTGCGCTATTGGCTATTTTTAATTTCCCGCTCAGTCGCTGCGCGATGTCTTCTATTTTTTTTCTCCTCTCTCTTTGTTTCATCCGGGTAAAAAAACAGGAAACGGCTTTTCGGGCGGGGGCATCCCGGGAAAGATAACGATTGGAGGCAGCGGGGGGGCCCCTGAGGAGGAGCCCCGGAAAAGTGCGGGGAAAAACAAGAGGGGTTTTAAAGGGGGGGAGCCCGAGACTGTAACCAATAGAAAGAAAACAAATCGATAAAACCACGCCCTTATCGCTATCAAACCCAAAAGGAATGCAAATTCCCACCCCCCCCTTACCTGCTGATCGGATAATAAGGAGCAGCCCGGGGCTCCCGCTCCCAGTAAATGGGTCTTTGCTTTAGGAGAAAAAACTATCTGCCACATTTATGCCTGATCCCGCCAAAATCCCGGCCCGCCCCAAGAAGGGCTCCAAGAAAGCCCTCACCAAAACCCCCCAAAAGGGCGGCAAAAGGGGCAGGAAGGGGCCCCCAGGGGGGGGCTAATGCATTACGTGTACAAGGTTCTCAAGCAGGTGCACCCCCGACACCGGGGATATCTCCCCCCAAGGCCAAACCATCATGAACTCCTTCGTCAATACATCTTCGAGCGCATCGCAGGGGAAGGTCCCGCCCGGCTCCCCTACAACAAGCGTCCACCCTCAAACCCCCCGGGAATCCAACCTCCGTGCGCCGTGTTCCCGGGGGAACCCCAAAAGGGCCGGGCCAAACCCAAGGGGACAATCCCCCGCCAAGGTTTAGCGGCTCCAAATCCTCTCCCAATAAACCCCAAAAAGGGTCTTCCAGAGCCACCCACCTTCCCCCTGAATAGAGCTTGGGCCCCTGCTTTCCTCTCTGGTGATTCGTACTTGCCCCCGGGTGTTATGTGGCAGATAGGTGCCTTTAACGCGCTGCTCTTGTTGGGGCCTCGGGGGGATATGGGGGTTTGCTGCAGGGGGTTTGGGGGGCCCCCACAAAATGGTGTCGCCCGTGGGGGGAAATGACCCCCAATCCTGGTTTTTTTTTAAAAAATTTTAAAAAAAAAAAAAATAAAAAAAAAATCGGGAATTAATTTTAAATTTTTTATTAATTAAAACCTCGCGCATTTTTTTCCCCTAAATTCCTCATAAAACTATTTAAAACCAGGAAAATTTCTTCCCATTTTAAAACTTAAACAGTTTTTGAGACTTCATTTAAAGGCCCCAGCCTTAATTTTTTATAATCCAAGGGAAACCCTCTCTGTTTTTTCAGGGGGTCTGAAACCCGGGTCCAGGGGGGGAATTTATCTAGGGGGTGATAGGAAAACCCGGGTCACCCGTCAAGGGGGGTTTTCCCTATAAATGTGTCTGGGTCCTTTTCCCTTTATTATTTGTATTAATACTGAAAGGGGGAAAGGGGGCTGGGGTCGGGGGTTTTTGGGGGATCCCCCCATGTCCCTTTTTTGTCACCCTCGCCCCGTTCATATATACAACAGAACCAAAGGGGGGGAGTTATATGTTTTATCATTTCCCCCACGGTTTTTAGGAAAAAATTTCCCCTCTCTTCCCCCACATTTATTTCCTTCCCCCCCGGCCTATTTTCTCCTCCCCCGGGGGTTTGTAAAGGGGGGGATCAGTTGGGGGGGCTGGGGCAGTTTTTTAGGGGTTCCCCCGCCCCCAAAAACAGTTTTTTAGAAACCCCTTGGAAACCCAGAACCATTCAAACACAATGAATTTTGGCAGCGATGAGACCCTTTTCTTTTTTTCCACAGATGACTTGGGGGGTTCTCTATGGGGGAAGCCGGGCCCCTTTCTTTCTGCTTGACAAAAGTCTCCCCCCTTCATGATACCCCCCCTTTCCCCTGATCAATGGGGAATCCCCTTTTTTGTGTCCCCCTGCTCCCCCTAAAGGTTTTATCCCCCGGTTTAGGGGTTGTAAAAAGAGAAAGGGTGCGAAACCCGCTCAGAACCTCTTTTTCAAAGCTTGGAAACTCATTTCTTCCTATAAGTTTTGAAATATTTTAAAACCATTTTACACTATTATAGTTTTATGACATTTTATATATTTCTGTGGTTGTAATGAGATGCAGGATAACACATTATTTATATATTTCTGTGGCTGTAATGAGATGCAGGATAACACATTATTTATATATTTCTGTGGTTGTAATGAGATGCAGGATAACACATTATTTATATATTTCTGTGGCTGTAATGAGATGCAGGATAACACATTATTTATATATTTCTGTGGTTGTAATGAGATGCAGGATAACACATTATTTATATATTTCTGTGGCTGTAATGAGATGCAGGATAACACATTATTTATATATTTCTGTGGCTGTAATGAGATGCAGGATAACACATTATTTTCACTTTTGTCCAATAATGTAATTAATTGAATTTTTAAAACAGCAGAAGAGACAAAGCTCCGACCACTCCCAGAGGCGGGAAATCCCGGAGCGGCCTGAGAATGAGCGGGAAATTCAAAATAACCGCCGCTTCTGTGATCAGCCAATCATCGGGTGACGGGCGGGGCCAGTGATGTAAATTATACCGCCCCAATTACTGACGTCATCCGTCCCCGGTTCTTCTCTACAAAGGGGGATTCGCTGTTTCTTGCTTCTGTTCAGACCTTACAGTGATCTGTATGTTGTATCAGCGCATTCCCTCCCCCGCTCGGCGTCACTTTATACATCAGCCGCAGCCTCCGCTCTATCACAATGGATGACGCTCCCCCAATAGTCGCTCTTTCCCTCCCGCTTATTACATGACGATAGCGGCGCTCGCTGTTCCCAGTATCCGGTGACCACCCCCCGCAGCCGCACGTCCTGACATCACTTGTTACAAGCAGGAGAGGACGATTTGTAGCAGAGCCGGGATTTCAAAACCTCCAACACTCGGGGAACCAACCAATCACCGCCAAGTACCGGACTATAGCTCCGGCCCAAATAACCGCGCAGAAACGGAGCAGTATTCCTGTAATCCCCTCATATCTCAGTCATTACGAGTTCACAGGCGCCCGGTGCTCGCACATTAGGGGATAAAAAGGAAAACTGACAGAGCAGAATAACAGCGATCACCATTCACAAGGAATAGCAGCCTCTCCTGGATGATGTGGGATAAGAATAAGCGGGACCAGTTTGACAGGTTATCGCCTATGATGCTCAATAAAAACGCTCTTCTTATGATTATAAACAGGATTATTAATGGTGTTAGCCTATATGTGTTTATGACAGCTTAATATGGTTAGCAAAAATGAAGATGGAACTTTTGGGGACCATGACAGGCACTAAGATGCTGCGCTTTCCCATCAGTTCACACTTTGTGTGTTGCTGATGGAGATGAGTGTTCCTGCTATTTGGGATTGTCTGTCACAAATGTGTGATGACATTTCCATTCTTGGCAGTGATGACATCTAAATTGCCTCTGTCATTAGTGAGCTCCGCTATGAGTTCCTTGAATAATCTATTTATATGCTGCCTTTCAAATGCTGTCTTATTTGGCTTAACCTTAATGCTGTATAGCAATCTTTCTAGTTTCGCCAGGTACTGGCAACGGACATGCGCACTGAATGTGCGATGCTAGATCACTAACGGACATGCGCGCCCATGTTGGACATGCGCAGTAGCGTTTGAGAGACGCTGAGCTCGGCGCGGCGCCTGAGAAGGTAGAGCAGGCGCAGTAACAGTTGGAGGACGCCGATAGCTCAGTAAGTTACATTATACCTGCTATGAGTCCCGCTTATTTAGGTCTTATATGATGTTTTTAATTGACACATAACTTTGTATGGATTATTGATGTTGATGGGAGGAGCTTATTATATGTATTACTCTGTGATTGGTTGTATGATATGATGATACACATTCATTTACATATATATTAAGGCACTTGACACTTGTAAACTATGCTTGAAAAAGGCCCACCTCTTTTTTTGGAGCCGAAACGTTGCTTCATGTACTCAGGATTCTAATAAAGGAGTTGTTTTATGCTGACATCCAGGTTACTATTTTTTTGAGGGGATCAGGGCCGTCTTAACAGCACTATGGGCCCCTGGGCAGAGCTATGCACTAACCCCCCCCCCCACCCAAAAAGAACAAATAAAAGATAAAAAAAAAAAAAAATATATATATAATATATCATATATATAATATTATATATACACACATTATTGCTAAAAAACTATGAACCTACAACATATTACCACTCAGGGTCACCCATTACAATGGTCAAAGACGCACAGCACTGATCCAATAGGAAGCAAAAAATGCCTTTATATGCAGGGACTCCAACCGGAGACGATCTAACTGAATCAGTCGTTCTCTGAATTGTTCTTTTTTCCCTGTTTCCTCTGGCTTCCGTCTCAGGACCGATAAGATAACTTCTCCCCGCCACAACTCATGCCCTGCAGAACTGTATAAGCCACACAAACATCTTAGAATCCTCACTTTATCAGCACTTCACTACCGATTCCCAACTCTGTTATATGCGCCAACCATTCAATAAATAGGTAGAAATGTTGCCCACCATTAAGTAGGTTAGGTTTTAAATGCCCACTGTATAGAGTATGCAGCCCCTGTATGAAGGTTTTATAACCCCCTGTAGATTGTATGCCCCCCTGTAAAATATCTCCCCCATAGATTTTACCCCCCCCCACCACTGTATTCTATCCCCGTCATAGATAGGCACCAGTAAATTAGCCAGGTAGGGCCAAATTACCCAGGTAGTGCCAGTAATAGCCAGTAGGGCCTGTAATTTAGCCCAGGTAATAGCCAGTGCCAGTAATGATCAGGTAGGGCCAGTAATTATCAGTAAGGGCCATTTATTAGCCAGGTGATAGGGCCTGTAATTAGCCAGGTAATAGGTCCAGTAATTAGCCAGGTAATAGGGCCAGAAATTACCTAGTGTGAGGAAGAATTCACTCAAAAAATGACTTCATCCCCAATTTCGTATCTAGACAGTTCTCGACATATGTGCCCCCACACCTAGGAAAGCTCAATTTACCGTTAATCCAGCACAGCCAAGACCCATATGTAAATGTTTCTCCTCCATAGAGATCGCACAGCAGGACACGTTGGAACACCTCAAAAGAACCCTCATATCCAATAATTAACCCCAAGCATATCTGCCTCAAACTCCCAGCTTTCAAGACTTCAATTAATTCCAACCTACCGCCACGTCCTCCCGTATATTTCCATATAGATTTATAAGGCGTATCCCGCTCGATAACTGTCCAAGGCGAGTTCATGATCTTAAATATGGAACTCCCCGCCACATTCACTACTTACACCCATGCTTTGCATGAGCAGTGGGAACCGATATATCCAGAACTGACCCAGGGAGTCCAAAATATAGGTTGTCCTGTATACCCGGACGTAGTGTAGGTCCCAGCCGGTCTGTGCCAATGCCCCGCCGCTACTATGTGTCCAAATTGATTTGTGTTTCTATCAAAAACTGCAATGAACCTGAGTGGAGGAGGTTCATAGAGCCGTCCCCGGGGTGTGTTGGTGCGTGTAAGAGGGCTGCTTCACGTGGCTGTCCCCTCACAAGATATAAGCAGGAGTGCCCGGGTTGCTCAAAAAACCGTTGATCATGGAGTTGTTATCCTAAGACATTCCATGAGCATACACACCACAGAGAGCCAGGCCACATTAGCCCCCCATGTGCGCCGAGCACCAAGCCAACCAAACGGAAGCAGGACACACATTTTACTGGCTTTGTCTGTAAAACCCATACTGTATATATGCACCTCATGACTCTTACTTGTATATTATTTATCCTTTTTATATTATTTTGTCTAGTTGGCCGTCCAAGGGCTAATTAAATATCTACAAACTTTAATCTGTTAGTCTGTCTTGATAGTTGCCTCACACGCCCAATACTCGGTTCCTATAATATATAGCTTTACCCCCAGCAGTGTTTCGGCTTGTATATAAGTCGGTCACGGACCGTCTTATAACAAAAACTGAGAAAACTGGTGGCTGCCGTTCAGGATTCTGGACGAGTAAAGGTTCTCTCGTCCTCCCTGGTTCTCTCTGTTCCCGGTGGACAGGGGTTAACAGTGGAACAGTATCTGGCTGACCTTGTGCACCACTAGGGGGCAGTGCAACGTCATGATACACCCCAAGTCAGGCCGTCGACCCAGGAGTGGGCCGGCGGGATGGGCTTTTCCTGACAGATTGGTGGCAGCGGTGGGATTCTGGACGAGGAAAGTGTTCTCCCGTCCTCCCTGGTTCTCCCTGTGCCCGTGTGGACAGGGGTTAACGGTGGAACAGTATCTGGCTGACCTTGTGCACCCCTAGGAGGCAGCGCAACGTCATGATACACCCCAAGTCAGGCCATCGACTCTCGAGTGGGCCGGCGGGCAGGCTTTTTCCTGACACCTAGGTAATAGGGCCAGTTATTAGATAGGAAATAGGGCCAGTTATTAGACAGGTAATAGGGCCAGTTATTAGACAGGTAATAGGGCCAGTTATTAGATAGGTAACATAGCCAGTAGCTCAGTAATAGGGCCAGTAGCAAGGTAATAGGGGCAGTAGCCAGGTAATAGGGGCAGTAGCTAGGTAATAGGGCCAGCAGACAGGTAATATGGCCAGTAGACAGGTAATAGGGCCAGTAGCCAGGTAATAGGGCCAGATATTAGTTTAAAAAATAAATAAAAATAATACTCACCAGCAGTGCTTCTTTCCCTCCTCTTCTCCTCGTCCGGAGGTAATAGGGCCAGTATTTAGCCAGGTAATAGGGCCAGCAATTAGCCAGGTAATAGGGCCAGTTATTAGACAGGAAATATGGCCCGTTATTAGACAGGTAATGGGGCCCTTTTTAATAGACCGTAACAGGCCAGTAGCCAGGTAATAGGGGCAGTAGCTAGGTAATAGGGCCAGCAGACAGGTAATATGGCCAGTAGGCAGGTAATAGGGCCAGTAGCCAGGTAATAGGGCCAGATATTAGTTTAAAAAAAAAAAATAATACTCACCTGCAGTGCTTCTTTCCCTCCTCTTCTCCTCGTCCGGAGCAGCCGCGCTCACAGTCGAATGCGGGCTGCAGAGCAGGCGCGCTATGACGTCATCACATTGCGTGCCTGCTGCGAGGCCTCCAGGGGGCTGAACGGCCGGGATCAGAAGATCCAGGCTGTTCTGCCTCGGCCGCTGACCACGTAGCGTGGAGCAGGCGGCGGCCGTGATGGCTGCATGGCTGGGTCTGTGACCCAGCCATGTGGTGAGGGGGGCCTGTCGTCCCAGGCCTGGCTGTCGCTTCCCTGGCAGAGGTGAGGCAGCTGCCAGGAGGGCCTCCTGAGCCGGTGGGGCCCCTGGGCAACCGCCTATCCTGCTCAATGGAAGAGACGGCCCTGGGTGGGTGCGGATCTTGTATGTGGGCTGAGGGATGGTGGAGATTGGATGTGGGCTGGTGGAGAGTGGATACTCTACATGAGCTGATGGTGGATATTGTATGTGTTCTGGTGGGGAAGCAGATATTGTATTGGGGCTGTTGGTGTGTGGATACTGTATGTGGACTGGTGGGGAAGAAGAAATTGCATTTGGGCTGTCGGGGAGTGGATATTGTATGTGGGCCGTTGGTGATATGGATATTGTATGGGGGCTGGTGGGGAGGTGGATACTGTATAGGGGCTAGTAAGGTTTGTGCCAGAGCTGCTTTTTAGTCATAAACTTATCCTGCAAATATAAAACCCTCACACAGCTCCATGGACAGAAAAGTAACACAAGAAGGACGTTGTTTGACTTTTAGAATATAGTAACAGAAAACATGATCTTTTTAAAGTAATGATTATGATTACTGAGTGTGAGAGGGGCATGTAAAAAAAGGCGTGGTGTGAGAAGTGGTGATGTGCTCTGTTAAAAGGGGGCAGCAAGCTAAGCGATGGCACCAGGTGACAAACGTTTTAGCTACACCACTGCCTGTCCGAGCACACAAGCTAACGGGCCGTCGATTTACCAGCACAGTGCCGCCACTTATGTGCGGCACTTCCCGTATGAGACCGCGATCATCAGTCATCACGGGGCCTGTGTGAATACAAGCATCGTGTTATAGGTTAGCACATTGCAATGGCAGATCACACCCCAGATAGTGTTTCTCACCAAAACAATATATCAAGACCAAAATTACCAATAACAACAATAAACAAGGACTAAATTATACCTCAACATCACTACCACATATCACCACCATAAAGTGACTGAATAATACACCATAATACACCATACCATTACTGGAAATAAACCAATACACTAACACCAATGCTCCCGTCATACAGAGTGGACTCGTATATTGGAAAATACCCAGTTGAAAACATGCTCTTCAGACTGTATTATGATTACAGTACAATTAAATACAAGTACTCACATATACAGTCCTCTCTGATGAGTCTTTATTTTCTGTTCTCCATTTTTTCTTCCTCCTGTAGCCCATGACAACGCCCCTGCAGAATTCCATAAAAACATCTAGGACCTGGGGTTTAAACTAAAAAAGCCAGGGCCCCCATATCAAACTTTTGATGACCACAAATTAAACCCAACCCACATAGTGAGTTTTGCTGATAAAGAACCAACTACACTATTTACTGAATAAATGTCAGTATACAAAGACCAATATTATCCACTAAACAGGACCCATAATAGGGGTATAATATCCAGTGGAACACAGCCTTTACAGAGAAGTGAATTATGTCTTCCACATACATATTCCTGAATCAAAACAGGTACATTACTCTGATTAGTCCCCGTTGACTTCCCTTGTGTCAGCAATCCAGTCCAGACCATCATGATGACTTCTCCCAGCCATCTCACTTGTCCCTGCAGATTTTGTACACAGATATCTTAGAAACCTGCACTTTTCCAGCACCTCCTCACGTGTCCCCCACCTCTGTACAAACTTCCTCCCTAAAGGGTGGGAGAGTGGGGTCCCAGGCCATACGCTTAGAGAACATAGTCCTCCTATAGGGGATGGAACAAAAATTCAACGCCTCTGGAGGTTTGATTACAGCTATGACCTCTACCCCCATAATCAAAATACCTGGTAGGTGTATCCCCCATAAATAGGTTGGTAGGCCCTACTTAGTTAATTGGTAGGGCTCCAGGTAGTGGAGGTATCTAGGAAGTTAGACCTCAGTTAGGTCCAAAGGTTCCCACATAGGTTAGGAAGGCTAGGCTACAGGTAAGTAGGTATATTTGCCCAAAAGGGGTAGGCCCAGTATGTTAGGCCTCAGTTTAAGTAGGGCAACCCACAGTTAGATTAGGAAATTATGGTGGGTACCCCAAGTAGGAAAGCTAGGCAGTAGCTGGCCACAGGTAAGCTGTAGGTTGGTCCCCCAGGTAGCTAGTAGGTAGCCATAGGTGGAGCCCACATAGGGCAGGTTAGATAGGCTACAGACAAAGCCCACATAGTATTGGTGATAGATAGGCATAGATAGGGCCAACATAGGTTATGATAGACTGTAGGTGAGTGCCTGCATAGGGTAGGTCGTTGATTAGATATATTTAGTTAGGGCCCCACATAGGCAGGAAGCTTTAGGTAAGGTAAAGGGGGCCCCATATATAATAGGCAGGCTTAGTTAGGTACTGGGGGCTCCATAAAAGTATATGCAGGCATAGTGGGTAAAGTTTCAAGGTGGGCTCCATATATGGTAGGGCGGGCTTAGGTGAAGTGTCCATTAGTATTATAGAAAATTGAATAAAAAATTTACCTCGCTGCTTCAACGATCCCCCAACGTGATGAGGGGCCCATCCAGCTTCCGAGCCTTGCACAATGATATGATGTCACATGCAGCCATGCCCACGTTAGCCTTGGCGGATTAGCAGAGCGCAGAGCGACAACGGCTCTCCTCTCTGGCTAAGGACCAGGCAATCCTGTTCTCTAAACAAGGAACAAAATTATACACCACATCACTCACCGAGAGCTCGGTGCCAGGGGGCTCAGATGTTCTGTTTCTGATGGCAGGGGAAGCCTGGCTCCTGGGTGAGCGGGCCCATCTGCACCCCTGGTAGTTCACTGCCCTGTCTTAGGCACCTCACCTTTGTCTACATCTCCCCTACTAATTCCCCATCCCTCTGTACAAACTCACCCATCCAAAGTTTCACACAGTAAATTCCTACCTCCAAACTGTAACATGTGCACCAGGATGAATTTGTAAGAAGCCCCATATGTACCACCAGAATGTGTAATAAGGAACACCCAACCAATATGGTAGGGCATGTCCATAGCTCAGTTATGTTAATAGTGTAGAAGCCCACATTATGCAGAAAGTTAGTTAGGATGCCCTTTTTGGTTGGTTAGACCCCTATAAAATTAGCTTATTACAGATAGTTAGGCAAGACTATTCCTTTGTAAGTTGGTAGGCACCATATTAGTAGAGAGGTTTGTAAGTGTCTCATTAGATAGGTATAGGCAGGTAAATACAGGTCCAACCATTTGATATGTAGCCCCTCTTTCCCATGTAGTTAAAATAAGTAGGGCCCCTATTATGAGTAGGTCAGCCCATTTTTTGAGGTAGGCCCTCTATTAGGTAGCCTAGTTAGGAGGTCCACTCGGTAGATATGAAGGTATATATGTCCCCTCATTATCTAGTTAAAGATTTATAACCAGCAAGTAGGGTATGAAGGTTTCATACATATCCAGAAAGTAGGTAGGTATAGAATTCCCCATTAGGTAGATATATAGGCCTCTTGGTAGGTAAATAGAGTCCCCCCAGTAGGTACTGACCACATTAAAAATAAAAACTAATAATCACCTCTCCCCATTTCTCTGCTGAACACCTTTGTTTGACGATTGTAGTGACATAGGTGGAGTGATGGCATCACTTCATCACTCCACTTGCACCATGACACACTGAAGTAGTCAGCCATACTTTTCAATTGTAAGCCATACTTTTTCAATCTTCTGTTCTCCCTGCAGATGCCTCTGCCCCCCTCCAGATGTATCTGTCCCCCTCTAGACACCTCTTCTCCCTCTCCAGACTCTACTGACCCTTTCACACTTCTCCAGACCCCTCTAGCTCCTCTAGACCCACCTGCCCACTTCCAGACTCCTCTACCCCCTCCAGTTTCCATTGTCCCCTCCAGACTCTTCTTTCCTCCTCAGACTCCTCTTTTCTTCTCCAGTCTCTTCTGTCCCCTCAAGACCCCTGTGTCCCATCTACACACCCTGCTCCATTCCAGAAACATTTTATCAAACCTGTATTATCCCAGGGCTTTTTCTCGGGCTGGGCGAGGCTTGGGCTCCTCCCCCACCTTTCACTCCACCTTCCCATAGGAACCGCCCTGTGTATTGGGAGCTGCATAAATGACTTCTGCTAGTTCTTATTTTCAGGGCAGGCCTTATATTTCTAAGCTTGAAAAAAAATGCAGTCGGTCTTATTTTCGGGGAAACACGGTAGAGAATATGGCGTCAATAGTTTTTTGGTGCAACATACACCAACAAATGGTTCCGCCCTAATGGGACATGTCCCCCTTAAGGAAACATGTATGAAGGAAGGCACGCTGAAGTCAATTAGACAGGAAATAGGGCCAGTTATTAGACAGGTAATAGGGCCCGTTATTAGGAAGGTAACAGGGCCAGTAGCCAGGTAATAGGGCCAGTAGCTAGGTAATAGGGCCAGTAGACAGGTATTTGTCACAGGTTCCCCCACGACCCCCCCTCCCTCCGGTTCGTGGGCGCATCCGTGCCCGGTGGGCGAGTGGCGCCGCGACCCACATGTCAGGCCGCGGGCGCACTCGCTCCAACTTACCCACCCCCGCTCCTGACTGTGTCTCAGCTTCTCAGCCGGCACTGTTAAATTTAAAGGGCCAGCACACTGGTAAATTCCATTGCCGGTCGCAACCCCTATTTATAGCTTGCCCCTTCCTGTGCCCAGCGCCGGATCTTATAATGCCTATTGCCTATTGAGAAAGTTTTCCTGAGTCTTCCGTCATACCGTGTACCGTACCTTCTTGCCTACATCCCTCGACCACAAACTTCAGGCTGCCTTGTCCTACCATATTGCCTGTCCTCGACTAAGACTATAACGCCTCACGATTCTTACCACGCGTCACCCTTGGCTGCACCCAAGCAAGTCAACGTCAGTGGAAGTGACCTGGTAGACACCCCGCCGCAGCAAGTACATCCCTGCTTTTGTGGCTGGCTCTCTGGGTGAAAACCGTGATCGTACTTTAGATTCCACTTGCCTGGTGTGGCTACTCCATCGCTTGCGGTGGTCCAGAGGATCCACTACCGCTGCTCGTGACAAGTAAGATCTGTCCCATGGATCCCGCCAAGGTTGCCACGTTCAGCCCAGCATCGCTGACCTAACCACCATCGTGGCGTCAGGCAATCCCACAAGATCACTCAGCATGCCCAGCAACTCAGCCACCTCTCCGCCATTATGCAGCAGTGCCGTTGCCAACAAGCAATCAACAAACCCGCTCCTGTGGTGTCCGCTGCACCTTCGGCCATCCACACCAGCTGCGGTTCAGAGGTTGGCTGGTCCTTTCAATGCCGTCTAGTTCGATGGGGACTTCCCAAGGCTGCACAGAGGGCCTTTAATCACCCAATGTTCTCTGGCACATCGAGTTTAAGGTGAACCAATTACCTACTGAAAAAGTTCGAATGGGTTGCAATTCGTGGTCAGCCTTCTTTCCGGGAAAGCTCTGGCCTGGGCTTACCCACTTTGGGACTTAGACTGATCCGTCAAACAGGCTAACCACGCCATTTTTCTCACAGAGTTCCGCAGGTGTTTTGAGGAACCTGTCCCCGCGCCTCTTCTGCCGAAACCTAGCCTTACTGAATCTAACGCCAATCAGATCTCCTCAGTGGACGACTACTGCAATACATTCCGCACCCTGGCCTCGTAACTATCGATGGAGACTATGCGGCATTAGCCCCACCCTTCAAGAAAGGCCTCTCCAGCCAGATCAAGGATGCCTTATCCACCCATGATCCGGCTTCCTCCTTGAGTGACCTCATCTCTTTGGCCACTCGGATCAATATCTGTTTTCTTGAACAGTGAAAAGAGCTCCGTCAGGAACATGAACCTGCCATGGGTCGTCGATTTCCCTGCCTAGCTCCTGTATTCCAGAGGCCACCACAGTTTTCCTCCCTGCCGGCTACGGAGGAACCCATGCAAGTGACAGAGCTCCCTTTGAACTCCCACAGGAGCCTGACCCGGCGGTGTGAAGAAGAACCTATGCCTCTATTTGTGCCAGCCCCGAACATTGCCAGTTGGGGGCTGCCCCCACTTCATCTCAGCATCCGGGAAACGCATGCACCTAGGCCACTGGTAGAGCGTCCCTAGGTAAGAGCATGTCCTCTTCCTTGTTGAACCATGCCCGTTGCTTGTCGATCTGGACGGAGTTTAAAATTCCAAGATTCCGCCTTCCCGGACCTCCGGTTCGTCTGGAAAATTTTCGTGATGCTGCCTTGGTTCCTAGATACAACCTCCCCCGAGGTCCGCCTGGAAAAGCCTGTTGTTACTCCTCTGTTAGTTGGGAGATCCACCGTGACACCGTATCCAGTACTGTACCTAGCCCTTGCTCCTTCAGTAGGGGCGCTACAGATAATGAGAGCTGGGTGTTTTAAACGTCCCTGCCCTTCTTCCTCCTCCTCTGTCCTGTCTGTGGTCTTCCTCCGTGGCTGCAGCGGCACGCACCTGTTCTCAACTGGGAAACGGGGGGAAGTCCAACTTGGTGGCAAGGATTCGATCTCCGGCCTGTTTTTGTTGGGCAACCTGCCGCCTGTTGCTTCCCGTCTTTTCGATACCACCCTCATCTTTGCAGGCCTTTCTACTGCTGCCATTCCAAGAAATTTTGCAGATGTGTTATCTCCGCGAGTAAGCAACTGAGACTCCTACCTCCGCATCACTTTACAACTGCCCGAATGATTTGCTACCGTTGACACCTCTCCGCCTCGGGGCCCGTGAGTCTACCCGCTGTCTGTACCCGAGACACCAGGCTATGTCGGCTTACAATTAAAGAAAATCTCGGGAAGGGATTTTTTTCGTGAAGTCCTCCTCCCTCTGCCAGGGCTGGATTCTTCTTCGTACGATGAAGACAGACTGCTCTCTACGTCATGCATCGATTACCGATGGCTCAACAAGATTACCATTAAGAACCGTATACCCTGCCCTTGATTTCTGAACTCTTCGATTGCTTCGGGAGCCAGTATATTTTTTCATAAATTGGATCTGCGTGGAGCTTATAATCTCATTCGCATACTCAGAAGGGAACGAATTTAAGAAGGCTTTTTAACACACCGATGGGCACTTATCGAGTACCTAGTGATGCCCCTTTGGGCTCTACAACGCTCCAGCAGTTTTCGCAGAGTTTTCGATCAATGACATATTCCGGGACCTCCCCCTTATACCTCTCTTTGTTTATCTTGACGCATAATGCTAATTTACTCTCCACCCCGATCCCTGAGTCCCCACATAATCCATGTACGACAGATCCACCGGCTTTTGAGGGCTTAACCTGCCTCTATGCCAAGCTCGAAAAATGTCTTTTCCGACCAAAGAAAAGCCTTCCCATTTCTTGGCTACATTATATCGTACAAGGCCTGCAGATGGATAACCGCCCAAATTGTCTGCTGTCACTGCGTGACCAGACCCGTGGCCTCCGAGCCATGACAAAGATTCCTGGGCTTATCGCCAATTATTATAGAACAAGTTGTGCAGCATTTCTGTACATCATTGGGTGTTCTCCTATATGGCTTTAACCAACAAAGGGTAGTAATCCGAGGTATGGCCACACAGCTGCAGAAGAAGCCTTCCTCAAGCTGAAGTTTGCATTCGCCTCTGCCCCGATACTCACCCAGCCAGATACAGACGAACCTTTCTTCTAGGAAGTCGATGCCTCCTCGGTGGGAGCCTGAGCTGTGCTTACCCAAAAGGCTCACAAAGGCAAGACCCTCACGAGTGTGTTTTTTTTTCTTTCTCAAAAAACCTTTTTCTCGTTCTGAGAGAAATTGGTACGCTATCGGAGATCGTGAATTACTGGTCCATAAGCTCGCCCTAGAGGAATGGGCGCTATCTCTCTGGACGGGGCTTCAACACCCGCCAATTTACACGACCCACAAGAGACCTCCTCTATCCTCCAGACGCCCATGCATCAAAACCCGCGCCAGGCTCGTTGTTCCTTATTCTTTCTTCCCTCAGTTTCAAATTTTCTGATTCATTTCCCGCCCAGCAGAGAAAAAACGTCAAGGCCGATGCCCTCTAAACCGTGCCTCTGACGTGGTAGGAGACGAACCAGCACCACGGTCATATCATCCACTTCCCGAAAGGCTAATCTCTGGCTGCACCCATAGAGATGCACACTAATCCCTCCTGGACAATGACTTATGTGCGCTCCGGCTCTACGGAAGAAAATACTGTATTGGGGACATGTGCTTCTCAAGTTGTGCAGGAACACCCCGGGAGTGAAGAAATCGGTCTCTCTTATTTCCCGTTTTTATTGGTGGCCCAGTCTGGCCAAAGACGTTCATGAATTCGTGGAGTCGTGCGTTTCATGTGCCCGCAACAAATCTTCCCACCTCAAGCCGGCAGGTCTGCTGCAGCCACTGCCTATTCCCTAGTGGTCCTTGGACCCACTGCCAGGATATATTACTGACCTCCCGCCTTCCTCCGTAATACCGTGTTCTGGGTAGTCACGGATCGCTTTTCAAGATGACCCATTTTCCATTCCTCTGCCAGTTCAACCCTCTGCTCCTCGTCTGGCCAGCCTATTTATTCCAACACATATGGGATGGCAACCCGCCATATAGTCTCTGACGCGGGGAATTCAATGTATTATAGGTTCTGCCTGGGCGCTCCCTCATAACCAGCTACAAGTAAAATTGGATTTCTCTTTGGCCTATCACCCTCAGACCAACGGGCAGGTGGAGAGGGTTAACCAGATGCTCGGCTGCTATTTGCGGCACTTCATTTCTGCACGTCAGGACGACTGGGTCAATCTTTTACGTTGGGCACAATTCTCATACAATTCGTTAGACTCCAAGTCTTGCCGGTTGCCGCGGGCGCCCCCTTCTTCATTGTCTACGGGCGACATCCCCGTCCACCACTCCCCATCTCTGTGCCCTCCGAGGTCCCGGCCGTGGAAGATTTGGTCCAGGACTTAACTGCCATCTGGGATCAGACACGCCAGTCTCTGCAACGGGTGTCTGCCCACACTAAGAAGCAAGCAGACAAAAAGAGAAGACCCCTGCCTATCTTCTCTCCTGGAGATAAAGTATGGTTGTCTGCGAGATACATCCGTCTCAAGATCCCCGGCTACAAACTAGGCCCATGCTTCCTGGGACCGTTTGAGTTGCTGAAGCGCATAAACCCAGTGGCATACAAGCTCCGCCTTCCCCCCACGAGCAGGCCCGAACTTTTTCCACGTCTCTTCTCCTGAAGCCAGTTATCCCTGAATCGTTTCCTCCCGAAAGTTCTCCCTCCAACTCCTGAGGCTGATGCCATGAACATCTTCACCATAAAAGAAATCTTGGCCATGAAAATGATCAGGGGAAGCGACATTTCCTCATTGACTGGAAGGGGTTCAGGCCCGAAGAAAGGTCCTGGGAGAAAGAGGATAACATTTTGGATTGCACCCTGATCCATAAATTCCTCCAAGACAGAAAGAGGGAAGGGCATAAGGGAGGGTACTGTCACAGGTGCCCCCGCGACCCTCCCTCCGGGCGCGCTCGCTCCAACTTACCCAACTCCTGACTGTGTCTCTTCCCTCTGGTTCCCGGTAGCCAGCCGTCGCCGGCCTTCCTAGGGCACGTGCGCTGCCGGCACTAGTTAAGA
The DNA here is from genome assembly GCA_025379985.1 of Phyllomedusa bahiana. NCBI lineage: Eukaryota > Metazoa > Chordata > Amphibia > Anura > Hylidae > Phyllomedusa > Phyllomedusa bahiana. Next base: position 37,253 of record JAODAL010001955.1, read on the forward strand.
TTTAAAGGCAGCGCACAAGGAAAATTCCATTGCCTGTTGTAGCCCATATTTTATATAGCCTGCCCCTTCCTTTGTGGTGCCCAGCGCCGGATCGTCAGTAACCTATTTGCCTTTGAGAAAGTGTTCCCTAAGTCTTAACGTCATACGATTACCGTACCTTCTTGCCTACCTCCCGCGACCACGAACCTCTGTCCTCTGCAGCCTTTCCTGACCTTATTGCCTGATCCCCGACAATGTCAAACGCCTCACGATTCGATACCACGCTCACCCTGGCTGTCTATCGCAAGCAAAGTCAACGTCAAGATGGAAAGTGACCAGTAGAATCTCACTGCAGCAAGTCCATCCCCGCTTTGCGGCGTGCTCTGTGAAAAACCGGGAACCTAATTAGATGATCCGTTCCCTTGGCTGGCTTATACGCCATCACTGCGGCTGGTCCAGAGGATCCACCCTTATTTAAACCGGCTCTTGTGACAGTAAGAGGCCAGTAGACCGGGTAATAGGGCCAGTAGTCCCAAGTAATAGGCCAGCAGCAGGTAATAGGGCCGAGTAGACAGGTAATAGGGGGCAGTAATAAGTTTTAAAAAAAAAAAGAATAATACTCAACCGCATGTGCTTCTGTCCCTCCTCTTCTCCTTGTCCGGAGTGGCCATGCTCACAGCCGAATGCGGGCTGCAGAGCAGGTATGCAATGACGTCATCACATCGCACGCCTGCTGCGAGGCCTCCTGGAGGCTGAACGGCCGAGATCAGACGATTCCGGCTGTTCAGCCTCAGCCGCTGACCGTGTAGCGCGGAGCAGGCGGCGGCCATGATGGCTGCATGGCTGGGTATGTGACCCAGCCATGTGGCGAGGGTGGCCTGTCGGCCCAAGAACCTGGCTGTCGCTTCCACTGGACATGATTAGGCGGCTGCCCAGGAGGGCCTCCTGAGCCGGTGGGGCCCCTGGGCAATCGCCTATCCTGCCAAATGGAAGAGACGGCCTGGGGGGGGAGCGGATATTGTATGTGAGCTGGGGGATGGTGGAAATTGGATGTGGGTTGGTGGAGAGTGGATATTCTACATAGGCGGATTGCGGATATTGTATGTGTTCTGGTGGGGAAGCAGATATTGTATGGGGGCTGTGTGTGGATACTGTATGTGGACTGGTGGGGAGGTGGATATTGTATAGTGGCTGGTGGGGAGTGGATATTGTATGGGGCTGGCGGGGATGTGGAATAATGTATAGTGGCTGGTAAGCATGCCCGGAACTGCCCATAGGGCAAACCTGCATTTTGGCCTGGACGTGCCGCGGGCCGGCGTCAGAGTGCCCCCGCCGAGGGGCCAGGGGACTGACAGACCCCCCATCGCCACACGGGCTGCATGGCCGGGTTCACACCTGACCCAGGAGCAATGCAAGCCACATGTCCACCTGCAACCGCGCGGTGGTGCAATCATCGCCAAGGCTGAACAACCGGGTATCTTCTGATCCCATCTGTTCAGCTCCCAGGAGGCCGCGTGGCACGCGCGCAGTGTCATGATGTCATCGCGCGCGTGTTCCGCGGCCCCCTCGCGGGTGAAAGCGGCCGCTCCGAACGGATTTGGAGAAGAAGAGGGGAACCAGGTGAGTATGAGTTTTATTTTTTTTAAACTACTTACTGCCCCTGCCCTGGCTATATGATGCCGCTGCCAGGCTATATACTGCCCCCTGCCTGGCTATATACTGTCCGCCTGCCTATGATGATAGAGCCCTGCCTCCTTGCTATATACTGGCCGCCTGCCTGGCTATATGATGACCTACTGGCTATATACTGCCCCTAGAACCTGGCTATATACTACCCCTGCCTACTTATGATGCCCTGCCTGGCTATATACTGCCCCTTCCTAGGTATATTCTGCCCTGCCTGCCTATATGATGCCCTGTCTGGCTATATACTGCCCCTGCCTGCCTATATGATGCCCTGCCTGGCTATATACTACCCCTGCCTAACTATATGATGCCCTGCCTGGCTATATACTGCCCCATGTCTACCTATATGATGCCCTGCCTGGCTATATACTGCCCCTTCCTGGCTATATACTGCCCCTGCCTAGCTATATACTGCCCCTGCCTTGCTATATACTGCCCCTGCCTGGCTATATACTGCCCCTGCCTGGCTATATGATGCCCTGCCTGGCTATATACTGCCCCTGCCTGGCTATATACTACCCTTGCCTACCAATATGATGCCCTGCCTGGCTATATACTGCCCCTTCCTAGGTATATACTGCCCTGCCTGCCTATATGATGCCCTGTCTGGCTATATAATGCCCCTGCCTGCCTATATGATGCCCTGCCTGGCTATATACTACCCCTGCCTAACTATATGATGCCCTGCCTGGCTATATACTGCCCCATGTCTACCTATATGATGCTCTGCCTGGCTATATACTACCCCTGCCTACTTATATGATGCCCTGCCTGGCTATATACTGCCCCTTCCTGGCTATATACTGCCCCTGCCTAACTATATACTGCCCCTGCCTAACTATATACTGCCCCTGCCTGGCTATATACTACACCTGCCTAGCTATATACTACCCTTGTCTACCTATATGATGTCCTGCCTGCAGGGCCGGGGCAAGGCATTTTGGTGCCCTAGGCAAGTACAGCCAATGGCGCCCCCCCTCACTCCCCAAAAAATCGCCCCACTCCCCCACACTAATTCCTCTCACCCCTGCGCCAGGTCCTGTCACTAATTTTCTGCATATTCCACATAGATCCCGTCCATCTCCTCAGCAGTCACTGCACAATGACAAATTAGCTTTTTCAAAATCGCTCCCCTCCGTATAACAGTGAAATACCTTATAAATAACAGTCACCAAATAATCCACCGATACATGGAGCAAATGAACATGTTGAATGGTTTTCGGACCGCCGGCGGTCTGAAAAAGCATGTGGCGGAAAATCGATGCAGTGGGGACTGCTGCCCGGATTTTCCATAGAGGTCCATTTTAAAAGTTGACACCCGGTTTACAGACGGTTTCCAAAACTGAAAACCGTCTGTAAAAGCAGGTGAAATCCCATATATGGCTCTAGGTGCACTATAAGGGGCTTGTCCCCACTACATGGTTTTATTTTTAAAAAAAACGGCAGAGCTCCCAGAATCATATTATTTTCACGTTTCCCTGGTTTACCGTCTATTTGTTCCAGTAAATAATGGAAAAAAATTGAAAATCTGTAAAAAGAGTAAAAATCTTGAAATTTCACCTCCACTTTGAATTAATTTCTGGGGAAACCACCAAAATGGGTTAATAAAACGTCACAAATGGTGCCTTAATTTTTTAAGGGGTGCAGTTTATGGAGTTTCTGTCATCCAGGCCCTCAAAGCCACTTCAGAAATGGGCTGGTCCCTGAAAACATCTGTGATTCATTTTATTTTTTTTAAGATGAAAAATCATTGCTATATTTCTAAACCTCCTAATGTCGTAAAAAAACAAAAAAAAAGACATTTAAAAATGTATGTGAACGTAAAGTTGATGTTATTTAGAAAATATTTTGTGTGGAACAATAATCTGTCTGAGATGCAGAAACCTTTGAACTATGAAAATAGCACATTTTTTTTCCCAAATCTTAAATGACATTTTTCACAAAAAAATAAGGGATTGTATAAACCCGAAATGTATTCGTAACTAATATGGCAGCCTGAATTAGGCTTCCGTCTGCATTGGTGACCACTCGGCAGCCCACGATCTAGACCAGGCATCCTCAAACTGCGACCCTCCAGCTGTTGGGAAACTACAACTCCCATCATGCCCACTGTTACGATATATAAATGCATGATGGGTTGTAGTTTCCCAACAAATGGAGGGCCGCATTTTGAGGATGCCTGATCTAGACAAAGGAGAAAGGAGCATTGGGAAGCAGAACACGCTCGGGAAATTTAAACCCCCTTTAATAACAGATGTATAAATATGATATCGGTTATGGTTATCGGATTGTTTCCAGCAGCTGAAATCCACAGAAATGTACTGTATATAACATCAGCCCCTGGTTCCTTATGGGTTATATGAAGCCGGGTGTTCTTGGGTTAAAGTCTTCTGGGTGAAGTTTTGCCGACTCCTCCCTGAGTGACAAGACCATTTGCAGCAATGTATTCAGCCCCTTCACGTCACATTGCAGAGAGCTCTATGACTGACAAGCTCTGGGTAACATTGTAGCCACTCAGTGACCTCACAATACAAAGGCTTCTATGATTGACAGGATTTCTGCAACATTGTGTTCCGCCCGGGTTCCATCACAATGCGAGGCCCTTCTCCCTTGCCCCTTGGTGGAGAAACCTCGCTCTGGCTGAGCCCTGACCCCCGGGAATTTCTGGCTTTTCTTGTTATTTTATTAAATTTTATTCTTTTTGAAAAATTATTGGAAGATTCAGAGAAAATCTGTTCTAATCACGATAATTTTCCCATAATTGTCGAATGTTATTAAAGTCGTTCCCGCCAAATTGGCTTCAGAAAGCGGGAATGACCTGGGGAAGCCGCGAGTGAGCAAAGTCGGAGCCTTATTAACCCTTTGTAAGGAGCTTTCTCTTATATACAGGTCACAGAGGAGGGATTTGTGTTATAAACACAGACTCTGAAATATTTATTTACAGTTTGTGTCTAATCCAGATCTTCTGATGCAATACCGGTTATCAGAAGTAACTTGGCGCCTCCACTCCTCCTAGCTGAGCTTTCTTAGGGGCTTGTATTTATAAGTGTAGAACAAAAGCGAGAGATGAGGGCAGTATGAGTGGGGGAGGTACAGTGAAAGGAAATGAGGGCATAGTTTTAGTGGGGGGGAGGTACAATGAGGAGGATTAGGGCGAGTGTATGTGGGAGGGTACAGTGGGGGTTTAGGCAGTAGTTAGTGGGGGAGGTTACAATGAGAGGATGAGGGCATATGTAAGTGGGGAGGTACAGTGAGGGGGATGAGGAATATGTAGTGAGAGGAGGGTACAGTGAGGAGGATGAGGCATTGTGTAGTGTGGAGGGTACAGTGAGGAGGTTGAGGCATTAGGTAGTGGAGGGGGTACAGTGAGGATGTTGGCGTTATGTAGTGGGGAGGATACAATGAGGAAATGAGAAGTATTATAAACAGAACCCCCCGGCTCCACATGTCGGGGAGATCTCTCCATTATTTGCGGGCATCAGGGTATCTATAGGCGGCTGCTCGGACAATGCGGAGTCCCCGGGGATACAGCGGGCACAGCTCTGCTCTAGATGCGTTGGTGGCTCTGAGAAGAGCCTTTGGGTTGTAGATGAAGCGGGAAGAGACTTAACCTCCGAAGCCGTAGAGAGTGCGGCCCTGGCGCTTGAGCGCGTACACCACGTCCATGGCGGTGACGGTCTTCCGGCGGGCGTGCTCGGTGTAGGTGACGGCGTCCCGGATCACATTCTCCAGGAAAACCTTCAGGACCCCGCGAGTCTCTTCATAGATGAGGCCGGAGATCCGCTTGACGCCTCCCCTGCGAGCTAGACGGCGGATGGCAGGCTTGGTGATGCCCTGGATGTTATCCCGCAGTACCTTCCTGTGCCGCTTGGCGCCGCCCTTACCGAGACCTTTCCCTCCTTTGCCGCGTCCAGACATCTTCCTCTAGAACAAGTCAGAACTGAAGTGAGAAACGAGCGGCGAATCCTTCTTTATATAGAGGGCAACTGAAAACGTCACTGCTGGGGGCGGTCATTTAAGTATATTTACATCACTGGCCCCGCCCTCACCTGATGATTGGCTGAATCCAGAAGCGGCGGTTATTTTGAATTTCCCGCTCATTCTCAGGTCGCTCCGGGATTTCCCGCCTCTGGGGGGATCGGAGCTTTGTCTCTTTCTTTTGTTCCTCTGTTTCAAAAATTCTATTAACACCATTATTGGCCAAAAGAGCGGAGTGAGAATAATGTGTTCTCTTACATTCTATAACAACCATATAATATACAGTATAAAAGTGTTATAATGTAATAATAGAGTTATAATAAACATTGTGCAGCAGAGCCCGGCTTCTCCCATAGAGAATGTCCAGCATCATCTGTGGATAAAGCACAAGGGTCTCATCGCTGCCAACACTTCATTGTGATGAATGGTTCCAGGTCCAGAGCTCTATTCACTGTGTTTGGGGCAGAGAACCCTAATAACTGCTCCAGCTCCTCCCAACTGATCCGCCCTCTACTAACCCCGAGAGGAGAGAGGCCGGGGAGGTATAAATGTGGTGAGAGAGATGGGAAATATTCTATAACCGTGGGGAAATGATGAACATATAACTCGCCCTTCTGGTTCTGTTGTATATATGATACAGGGCGAGTGTGACAAACAAGACATCGGGGGCATCACCCAAACCCGCCCGACCCAGAAACCTTCACCGCTTCAGTATTAATACAAATCAATGAAGCACAGCGACTCCAGACACATTTATACGGAACCTCCTGACTGTGACCCGGGATTTCCTATCACTCCCATAGATCACATCTCCCCCTGGACCCGGGATCAGATCCCTGAGGAACAGAGATGTTCTGGATCTATGAAATATTAAGGCTGCGGCGCTTTATGAAGTCTCAGAACTGCTTAGATTCAGATGGGAAGTAATTTCCTGGTTTATTATTGTTTTATGATGAGATTTATGGAATAAACTGCGCTGAGTGGATATTTCTATAAATCTTTTCATCCTATAAACTCTGAAATATTATATAAACAGTGACCATTGTAAGAGAACAATTATATCAGATATTTTTATGGTTTAAATAAAACCAGTGATGTCCGGTCATTTCCCCGCACAGCGACACCACTTGTGCGGCCCTTCCCGAACCCTGCAGCGATCATCAGTCACCCCGAGGCCGCGATACAAGAGCAGCGCGTTATAGGCGACCTATCTGCCACATAACACCGCGGCAAGTACGAATCACCAGAGAGGAAAGCAGCGGCAGCTCTATTGCAGGAGGAGGTGGGTGGCTCTGAGAAGAGCCTTTGGGTTATTAGGAGAGGATCTGGAGCCGCTCACTTGGCGCTGGTGTACTTGGTGACGGCCTTGGTGCCCTCGGACACGGCGTGCTTGGCCAGCTCTCCAGGCAGCAGCAGGCGCACGGAGGTCTGGATCTCCCGGGAGGTGATGGTGGAGCGCTTGTTGTAGTGAGCCAGGCGGGACGCTTCCCCTGCGATGCGCTCGAAGATGTCATTGACGAAGGAGTTCATGATGGTCATGGCCTTGGAGGAGATGCCGGTGTCGGGGTGCACCTGCTTGAGCACCTTGTACACGTAGATGCAGTAGCTCTCCCTGCGGGCCTTCCTGCGCTTCTTGCCGTCCTTCTTCGGGGTCTTGGTGACGGCTTTCTTGGAGCCCTTCTTGGCCGCGGGCGCAGACTTGGCGGGATCAGGCATGATGATGGCAGATACGTGTTCTCCTACAGAGCAGAGATCAGTACTGGGGAGCGGGAGCTCTGCTGCTCCTTATATCTCCGATCAGCAGGTAAGGGCGGGGCCGGAGAACTGCATTCCTATTGGTAGATAGCGATAAGGGCGTGGTGTATCTGATGTGTTGCTTTCCTATTGGTTACAGTCTCTGGCTCCGCCCCTACACCCGCTCTTGTGTTGCCGCACATTTCCGGGCTCCTCCTCAGTGGCCCCCGCTGCCTCCATCGTTATCTGTTCCCCGGATGTCACCGCCCGGAGCCGCGTCCTGATATTACCCGGATGAAACAAAGAGAGAGGAGAAAAAAAATAGAAGACATCGCGCAGCGACTGAGCGGGAAATTCAAAATCAGCCAATGAGCGCAAAGTATCGGGGTCATAGCCCCGCCCACAGACGATACCGCGCATGCGTAAATCTCAACGGCCGATCAGTGTTAACTCCTTCGTTCCCGCGCTGTTTGCGCTCCCTTCATCATAGTGATCGGAGAATGGAGCGGGCACTGGCGGGGACAGCGCTGATGTGACCGCGGGAAGAGACACTGCAGTCACCGGGCGGATCTCACAGCAGCGAGGAGTCGGGTGATGCGTCACCTCCATCCATCACTGGGGTCCAGCAGCTCTCAGTGCTCGGCGGTCATGTCCCTGCAGGAGGCTGAGCCCTAATGTGCGCGTCCTCCCCGCAGGGATCCCAGAATGGGGACAGTGAGAACCGCTTCATCCCGCAGAGACGACTCCTCACTCAGGACCATAGAGGAAACACATTGGTCCCGGAGCCGCCCTGCGCTGTTACCCTGTGTCCCTGCTGTGGCCATAGGAAGCGCCGGACGTGTGGATCCTCCCTGCGCGGCTTCTCTCCCGGGCTCCGTCCTCACTGCTCCCTGAGGCTCCCGCGCACGTCCCGCTCCCAGTGTATTCGGGGCCTCGGTGCCGGCTGCGCTTATTCCCCCGCACGGGAGATGTGGCCGGGGAGGGAGAGACTGCAGCGTCCCTGGAGCTTGGACACCGCTCTCCCCTCACAGCGGGGGAAGAATCCGGGCTCCTCTCACCGGGGACGGAGCTGCCCCCTCATCCTATAGGGAGAGCTGCACTCGCTGTATGCGGGGACCAGAACCGCCCGCCCTGTCCGCGCACCGGGAAGGGGAGAGGAAGAAGCTGCAGCAGGCAATAGCGGCCCCGGGCTGTGAATGTTCCGTCCTGGCTCCGCCCCCGGAGATGATTGGCTGAAGCCTGAAGCGTTGGTTGATTTGAATTTCCCGCTCATTCTCCTTTTCTCGCCGCGATATTGTCTGTTTTCTAATCTGACCAAACCATGAAAACTAAAAAAATAAACTAATGAAGTATAAGGAAAGCGAGGAGCAGCCAGTCATCAACCGCGACTAAATCGCGTCCGCGATAACGGCGACAATCGCCCAAGTGTGTGCGCGACAGACGCATCGGTCTGGAGGAACAACCCGCATCCATAATCACGGAGGTTTGGGATGTGAGACCTGGACTAGCAGAATATAAAGTGAACGCTCTCTGTCCAAATGGCCTAAATGAAGCAGCCGAGATTATGTGAAAAAGATACAATAATAATAGTGCAATAAATGATTGTATTGGCAACAGTAACTTCTAAAATTCCTTTACTTATTCAAAAACTTGTAAAATCTTGCACAGCCGATCAGGCTTCCCGCACATCTGTAAGGCTTTCCATATACCGCACATCTGTAAGGCTCTCCATATACCGCACATCTGTAAGGCTTTCCATATACCGCACATCTGTAAGGCTTTCCATATACCGCACATCTGTAAGGCTTTCCATATACCGCACATGTGTAAGGCTCTCCATATACCGCACATCTGTAAGGCTTTCCATATACCGCACATCTGTAAGGCTTTCCATATACCGCACATCTGTAAGGCTCTCCATATACCGCACATCTGTAAGGCTTTCCATATACCGCACATCTGTAAGGCTTTCCATATACCGCACATGTGTAAGGCTTTCCATATACCGCACATCTGTAAGGCTTTCAAAACAAAAACTTTGTGTCCAAAAGACTGAGTCGATGAACCTTACAGATGCGCCTGCTGTGCTATGAAAGCCTTACAGATGTGCGTTATATGGAAAGCCTTACAGATGTGCGGTATATGGAAAGCCTTACAGATGTGCGGTATATGGAAAGCCTTACAGATGTGCGGTATATGGAAAGCCTTACAGATGTGCGGTATATGGAAAGCCTTACAGATGTGCGGTATATGGAAAGCCTTACAGATGTGCGGTATATGGAAAGCCTTACAGATGTGCGGTATATGGAAAGCCTTACAGATGTGCGGTATATGGAAAGCCTTACAGATGTGCGGTATATGGAAAGCCTTACAGATGTGCGGTATATGGAAAGCCTTACAGATGTGCGGTATATGGAAAGCCTTACAGATGTGCGGTATATGGAAAGCCTTACAGATGTGCGGTATATGGAGAGCCTTACAGATGTGTGGTATATGGAAAGCCTTACAGATGTGCGGTATATGGAAAGCCTTACAGATGTGCGGTATATGGAAAGCCTTACAGATGTGCGGTATATGGAAAGCCTTACAGATGTGCGGGAAGCCTAATCGGCTGTGCAAGATTTTACATGTTTTTTAATAAGTAAAGGAATTTTAAAAGTTACTGTTGCCAATACAATCATTTATTGGATATACAGAGGGTATAGGGACCTTCAGTTTGGCAAGGATCTGGAGCACGCTACATTGAAATATAGAGGATATTGTTTATATAATAAGACAATAATAATCGTTGTCATTATGAATTAGTTTTATTATTTCTTTTCTCTCTAATGAATCAGGACGCTTTGTACCTGTCAGTTCCTCCCCTATAGATATAATATTATATAATATAGACTGCGCTGCATCCATCAGGAGACTTTCTCCCCATAGTGTTCATTATCACGGTCACTGCTTCTACTATTATACTCGGCCTCATCGATGAGTCTATTATAAACTAGAAGTGACCGATGGCAGAACAGAGCTGCGCCCCCTTGTGTGCACCAGCAGAGCCGCAGCTGTCAATCACCTATAGCGACCACAAACCTCTGAGTGCCCAGGATCCCGGCATCTCCAGTAACAAGTCCTCCCCCGGCTCAGTCCGGCGCTGCCATTGTTATTGCTGCAGGAGATACATTGTATAGTAGATTAGAGGAGCGGCCGGAGGTTTATCCCCCTGGAGGGAAGCAGCGCGGGTTACTGGCCCTTTATGGCCGGGACATGATGAGCGCACAGAGGGGAGCAATGTCCTCAGGGCCCGGGAGGAGGCCTCCTATAGAAAGCTTCTGCTGCAGGAGGATCTGCGCCCAGAGCTGCGGCTGACACTGGCCTCTGGTCTCATCATCAGTAGATCTGTCCCTGATAATACATTACACTGGAGAGCGGGGCCCTGAGGATCAGTGGGTAACACAGCTCAGATGCAGAAGACCTGCCCCAGAATGGGCCCCACAGCGAATCCTTTTCTGAGTCACAAGCGAATTGAGGATGGTTAAATCCAAGTGAGGGGCTCAGAGCATTCAGCTCTTCCCATGAAGCCTTCTTATATATTCGGATGAGAAATATCTGCCCATCGCTGTTACTTGTACTTACTATTGTTAGAGTAATCTCAATAATCAATTGCTCCCAGTATACATATATATAAAATGTCTGAAATCATCTACCCAACTCTATATGATTATGTGAAGATCGGACTCTGGTTCCCTTAGTTTCCTGCTCTCAGTCTATTTTCCTTGTACTTGTTGTCTTGCACGAGTTCTCGTTTTTAACCAATCAGCAGCTTCTATTGCCAAACAGATGTGCGGATGAGAAAGTGAAGGTCCTGTTATTTGTAGGACTAGAATGACCGGCGAGGACATTGCTCATAATCCATCCCCTGACAGTGTGAAACTGTCCACGATCTCTGTGTTTTGTGCCAATAACCTGTCATTTCCTTACCTCATGTGATCTATGACTGTTCTTTTGAGCTCTCTATAAAATAAAGAGCCCAGAGAGGAGGGGACAAGAGCTCGGGCAGTTTTTGACAATCTTGGCGACTCTGTCTCATTTCGCTGAGATACCGGTTTGCTATGTTTTTAAATAATCTACCTGATGGATATTTGCAATACTCTGCACTAGCATCCTCATATCACCTCTGCACAGCACATTGTGTTTATTTGGTGGCACTACAAGCCCCAGCAGGACCAGGAGACATTCATCACTCTCTGAACTTTCATCAAGGACACATCAGTTGTATAAAATAAGATACATTGTGAGATTTATATACAATCTTGTTGCTTGTTTCCTTGTTGTTAATGAAATACCCTCATCGACGTTTGCAGAGAGCTTCTTATTCTCGGCGTTTCCTTGTGGTTCTTTTATTGTTAAAGCAAATAATTTCAAGTCATTTATAACTAATAACATTTATATTTATCTCACTTCATATTTTTTCCCCACACATAAGGTAGAAAGCTTTCCAAGGATAAACTCATGAAATATCGGACACTTCCTTTTTGAGCTTTAAATGTTATTTTTTTTCCTGCAATCTTTCCTTATTCTATTCACACTATTTTCCATTATTCTTACTTTCTCTATAGTTTTTATTTTTTTATTATATGTTTTTATGGCCATCTTACAGGCCCCACATCGGGAGCCCCCACATTTAAAGAAGTCCCTCTGCGACAGCCAAACTTTCCCCCTGTTATTTGCTTTATGTACACTGGGTGAGATGACATTTCCTAGTGTCTTCCCCTTCTTGGGCACTATTTGTATCCCCTTATCCAGAATGGCAGAGAGTACTGCATCTTGCTGTAGGATGCTGAGATTGTTTCTGAAAATAGATTTTATTCGATTAAAATTTCTGCTGTAGCTGGTAACAAAAGCCATTCCACCATCCCTCTGTGGTTTGTCCTTATTTTTACCTTCCACCTTTTAACAGCTTTTTCCCGTGTTTTCATTTTTACCCTTTTTGGGGCCTATTGATGTCACTCTCACTTTTATCCCTTGATAGTAATCTCTGGCTGATCGACTTTTCTGCTGTTGTATAGTCCTCATATGTAGAGCAAATGCGCCGGGCTCTAACAAACTCCCCATAGGGGATAACCTTAACAGTGTTTGCCGCATGGCAACTATTAGCCCTAAGTATTGTGTTACCGGAATTAGGCTTACGATACAATGTGGTTAATATCTTTCCTGTATCGGCCTGTCCTTTAACGTAAACATCTAGAAAGGGTACCCCCCTCACTGCTCCACGAGCCCATAAAGCGCAAATTAAAATGGTTATTGTTGATGTAATGCACAAAGTGCGGTATGAGTGCCACATCGCAACCCCAGACAAGCAAGAGGTCATCGATGTAGCGCCCATACCACACGATGCAATCAACAAAGGGGTTATCCACACTATATAAGTCGTGGTGTTCCCACCACGCCATAGTGATGTTGGCTAGGGATGGGGAGAAAGTGGCTCCCATAAGGCCCCCACCAGGATCGTGGATTCCTTTGCGGCGCCTGATGTTCTGAACGCGCCACCGGATATCCCATTTTGCTGTATGGGAGAAGATGTTCGGGTTAATTTTTATACCTATAATGGTGAGGAGAAGCTGGAATTACCATCCATAACAGTAAACCGGATACATGCTACCAAGAGTGACAGAAAAAAATTGAGAGGCTAAAATACTTCATTCATTTCAATGACTAATTGAAAAGATGAGGACAGCTTGCAAGCAGGGGCGTAGCTATAGGAGGTGCAGCAGTAGCAGCTGCTATGGGGCCCTGCATCCTGATGGGGCCCAAAAGCCCCTTTGATACATAAGAAGAAACCGGTTTTGGAAATGCCACATGGTGACTGGCAGGGGTGTCAATAGGGCAGTACGGGCAGCAGTCCTGTGAGGGGCCCTAATCACAAAGGGGCACAGTGATATGTTAAAAAATAGGAACTGATAATAGTGGGGGCCCCATTTGTTTTGGCTGTATGGGGCCCTGAAACAGTTGATAGATGACTGATGGAAGCCCTGGTACCATGGGTGGGGGCGACATTTCACTTTTTGCACCAGGAACCAAGAACTAAGACCTCTGCAGGCTGGACTAGATTATACGGCAGTAATATTGGGGGCAGTGAGAACATGCCAATGAGGAACATGGAGGTTCCGGTTCGACTAGATAAGATGTCAGTGCCATTGGTGGCAGCAAGAACATGCCAATGGGAAACATTGAGGTTCAGAATAACAGGACTTAGTACATTTGGTGGTAATACAGGTGGAGGCACTTAAAAAATAAAGATTTGGAGGGCTACAAGCAGGAAGAGGAAGCGTTTGTTTTGTAGTGCACATCAAGGTTATAAGGTGTTATATTTCAAAATAAATTCAGCTTTTAAAATTGTAAATCAGCTGTTGGCAGCAGTAGAATACCAATTTGTAGAAGGAAATTGGAGACGGTGTGTTATGACATGATTTCACCCCCAATACTGCTCAAACTGAACTTTTGGGCCCTGAGTATGATTTAGCAAATCCAAGCAGACTGTATAATATATTCCATTTTATATGAGAGTTAGGCGTTATGTGATCCTGCAAATGTGGCCAAATAACAGCTTCTGGGTGTGGGAAAGATGCAGCCAGCAATACCAAACTCCCTAACTATTGCTATTTATGGAGAGGAAACTGCTAAATCTTGATTCCCTAAGCTTGCTGCACACCCCCCTAACTAACTACCTAACTAACTAACTAATCTAAATAACAGCTTTTCCTGTCTACAATTGCTAATAAACAAATCTTGTGCCTGCATGCAAGCAAACAGACAGAGAGCAGTCTCTACAGTACAGAATGAGTGAAAAATCCCGTTCAGAACGTAATTTCAGTAAAAAATATATATAACATGGTCATGTGATTTTAGCAGCCAATGAGAGCCCTGCACCTCAGCGATGACTTCTTTGACACTTCTCTGTGCTCTGCACTGATTGGATGGCAAACTCAAACATTTACTCAAACAAACAGTAAAATGTTTGGTTCGGTTTGAGTTTGAGAAAATTGAGATATTTGACTCGAACTGAATTTTTTTCGAACGATTCGATCAACACTACTTGTGAGGCCGTCTGATCTCCAGGACGTACCCATACATCCATTTGCGGAAACACCTTTCAGCACAAGATGTGCCAGTACATCCAATGTCGGGAAGGGGTTAAACAAAGTAGTTAAAGGGACAATAGCATCAAAATTTGCCTTTTCACATATTGACAAGCGATACACGATTTATTTATTTTTTAATTGGGTGTTTTTTGGTTTTTCTTATACAAATCTGTTACGTTCCTCTTGGTACATTGCTCTCACTGCAATGACAACTCACAGAAGGGAAGTCAGAGAGAGTAGTGTCAGATTGACCCTGAAGGACCGTGACGTCCTGACTCCATCTCAGAATGGATCCCCTGTTAGGACCTACGCTCTGCAGCTTTTACCTATATACACATCCTGGAGACACACATATGGCTGAAATCCATTGCAGGGCTAATGCTCCACTGACCACTATTGTGGGCTGGTGGCAAAGCCTATGGCCTACAGTACTAAGTGGCGTGATATAACAATGATTTCACGCCCCCTCAAGCACCTGGCACAAGCTGTTTGGTGGGGTTAAAGGGAGAGGTAAGAATCTTAAAAAAAATTGGTCAGTTGGGGCATATACCTACCTACAGCAAGCATATTCTACATGTAGGAGAGCTATACCTACCTATAGAAGGCATATTCTAACTATAGTAAGCATATATCTACCTATCTACCTACAACGGACATACACTACCTATAGAAGGCCTATATACCTACTTACCTACAGCAGGCATATAGTACCTATAAAATGCATACACCTACCTATAGCGGGAATATACTACCTATAGGATGCATATACCTACCTGCAGGGGCATATGCTATCTATAAGAGTCATAAACCAGCCTATCTACCTACAGAGGGAATATACTACCTATAGAAGGCATATACCTACCTACAGTGGGCATATACTACCTATAGAAAACATATACCTACCTACAGAGGGCATATACTACCTATAGGAGGCATATACCTACCTCCCTATATCTCAGGGGGCATATATTATTTATAGGGGGCATAAACCTACCTATTTACCTTCAGCAACCATATACTATCTATAGGAGGCATATACCTACCTACCTACAGTAGGCATATAGTACCTATAAAATGCATACACCTACCTACAGCGGGAATACACTACCCATAGGATACATATACCTACCTGCAGGGGCATATGCTATCTATAAGAGGCATGTACCAACCTATCTATCTACCTATCTACCTAGAGAGGGCATATACTACCTATAGAAGGCATATTCCTACCTACAGTGGGCATATACTACCTATAGAATACATATACCTACCTACAGAGGGCATATACTACCTATAGAAGGCATACACCTACCTACCTATGTCTCAGGGGGCATATATTTTTTATAGGGGGCATAAACCTACCTATTTACCTTCAGCAACCATATACTATCTATAGGAGGCATATACCTACCTACAATGGTATATGCTACCTAAAAAAGGCATGTACCTACTTACCTACAGCGGGCATATACTACCTATAGGAGGCACATAACTACCTACCTAGAGGGGGCAAATAACTATCTACTGTCACAGCAACGCCTAGGTGCCAATAGCTTATCAAATTCTTGTGTAGCCAGTGGATGATGTTGCTGGGGGAGTGCTAGGAGCCAACAGACAAGTGTAGGTGTCAGCATGCGAGCCCAATGTGGGTGGGGCAAGATTGTTTTTTCTATACCCTTAGAAGGGACTTTCCATTATGTGTAACCGGTCAAAGCATCACGCTAATTGGTTAACATAATTTAGTCTATTGGTGGACACCCCCATCCAGTTGGTGCACATATTCAATATATCACTGTATTTGGTTACAATTTCAATCCCTATTCTTGCACAGATAAACAAGGCTACCTGGCTGTTGCCATCGTCAGTTCAGCTCTATCTTACTTTAACTTGAGGCTTCCATAAAACTTCTAACTTTAATATTTCTATCACGTCATTCCAGTTGTCAGTCAGCCAGGAGCCATCTTCTCACAGCGTAGTTCAAAGCATATAACATCATGATGTGTGTACAAAATAAAACATCAGAACAGAAAGTCTGTTCTTTAGTCCAGCAAGATTCTTAATTATAGGAATCTACCTACAGGGGCCTCTATACCTATATATTGACAAGATGGACTCTATATCTACCATAGCTGCAGGAGGCCTATATACCAACCTACAATGGGCCTATATACCTACTTACTTGGGGCCTATAAACTTATCTATTGGAGGTCTCTTTATCTACCTAATGGAGGAGGGAGGTCTATCTTCCTACCTAAATACTTACTGGTGGGTCTTTATACCTAGCTGCCTAATGGAGAGGGCTATATACCAATTTAATAGGGGCCTAAATACCTATCCAGTAGAGGAGGAAGGGGTGCCAATAGGACAATACTGGTAGCTTTGGCTCTCTGGGGCCCTGAAATGGCTGATAGGTGACTGATGGCAGCCCCGAGAGGAGGCAGCCTACATATTTAAAAAGGGCCTATATAAAATATCTAACTAATGGGGGGCTTGATACCTTCCTAACTAAAAGGAGACCTCTGTGCCTACCTTTTTACATAATGTAAGAATTAAATAACTAACTTTTGGGCGGGCTTTTTAAAACTACTACTAAGTGGATGGGGGGGAATTTTTACCAAATGGGGGCCTATATATCTATCCCGTGTGTGTGGGGTGGGACCTACCATTCTTATTGGGGACTACCCACCTAATAGGGGTTTTACCTGTCTGCCTTCCTAATTTGGGGGCTGTATATACCTAATTTATGAGAACACAGAAAAAGACTAAAACGTGGTACAAAAACAGAAGCCTCTTATACATTTGGGGACACTTTTTCATTAGGGGATCATTATAACCATTGGGGGAACTATATAGATTGGGAGCTTGTAAAGAGGTGGAAATTTGAAGGCAAATGCTGTAAAAGTCTAAGATGTTTGTGTGGTAAACTCTGCAGGGGCAGGTTGTGGATGGGAACAGTCATCATGGGTTTTGGACCAGATGTGGAAGAAAAAGGAAAAAAAACTTATCAGAGACGACATCACTTGTGAGCAACTGGATGTAACATTACTGTAACCACTTATACATCTGAAGAGCTGTGTACATGGTAGCTACCACTATGTGGTCACAGTTTTGCGGGTTTTTTTTTGGTCATAGTTTTATTGGCAGTGTCTGACTGGGGGCCCGAGGCCACAGGATAGTTGATCTTGGGGGCCCACCCTACAGGGTACTGTACAGAAAAATACTACCTGCATCTCGGACATAAATGTGTGCATTTTACCACATAATATAGTTTGCCAAAACACAACTGTATTGTGCAGCACAATACCAAGTGAGTCATATAGCTGTCTGTTTCACATATCAGTCTCACATGTCTGTCTGTCTCACACAGTTGTCTAACATATCATAGGTATAAAAATGTCTAAGTGGATCCATCCATAACACCCTCCACCTCCCACCAGTCCACATACAATATCCACCTCCACGTTTTCCCCAGGTCATGCAAACCCTTTCACTTTCTAAATTAAATAAAAACTATGAACACAATCAAGAAAGTAAAGTAAACCCCTAACCACAGGGTAAGGGACAAGTGTGATTCATTTTACCATCAGGGACAAGCGCTGATATAACCTACAACAATGCCATATAGAGACCAAGAATAGTAAGTCACCAGTCAGGTTGCATCACATGGCAGTGAATACAGCACTGATCCAACACGAAGCAGAATAACCTCTGACATACAGAGACCAGGAGACGTTTTTCTTGATGAATTGTTCTCTTCTCTCGTTCCCTTTTCTTCTCTATCCGATCGGCATTACAATTTTTTCCTGGCTATAAATTGCCTCTGCAGAATTTACCAAACATATTAGAGGTAGGAATTGGTAGAGAAAAAGCTGGAAGGTAAGAAGTCTGCTATGGGCGCCAGTTTGATTAAGTAAGAAGGGAGTAATGTTGCCAAACATTAAGTAGGTGGGTATAAAGACCCCCAGTAGGTAGGTATATAAGCCCACTGTAGATAAGTATAGTAGCCCCCTGTAGGTATAAATACAGCCCCCATAGACAGATATTCCCCCTGTAAGTACTAACATATATGGCCTCTATAGGTGGATAGGTATGTATACAGCCCCCTGCAAATAGACATTGCTCTCGGTATCTCCTAGGCCTAAAGCCTAAGATCTGGGCTTTCAGACCGGGAGATACATCGGCGCAGGAGACATGAGAATATCGCTGTATCATGCACCCACCGCCCCTGGCTCACAGGAGTATTCCATCTGCGATACAGAGAGGTGATAAGTTTCGACTCTCTGTTTCGCCATAGTTGTGGCGATGCGATCGGTCAAAGATTAAACAGTAATGTGCTCCCTGGAACCGCCATTGATGAGGCTCGGGGCCCAGCAGGGGTTTCATCAACTCCCTTGTGGGCCAGTCTGAGCCTGTATAGTGGTTTATATTCAGTAATTGCATGGTGCAGCGGTGTTATTCAGTCACTATGTGATGGTGATATGTGGTGGTATTATTCAGTCACTATATGGTGGTGAAATGTGGACTGGTGGGGATTGGATATTGAATGTGGGCCAGTGTGGGGTGGATATTGTATGTGGGCTGGTGTGAGGTGGACATTGTATATGGACTGGCGGGGGGAGTGGATATTGTATGTGGGCTGGGGGGTGATGGAATTTGTATGTGGACTGGTGGGGGAGGATATTGTATGTGGACTGGTGGGGGAGGATATTGTATGTGGACTGGTTGGGGTGAACATTGTATATGGACTGGTGGTGGGCGGATATTGAATGGGGGCTGGTGGGAGGTGTTGGATTTTGTATGGGGAGTGGTGGGGAGGTGGATATTGTATGGTGACAGGTGGGGAGGGTAGGCATTGTGTGTGGCCTGTTGGGTGAAGCATACATTGTATGTGGATGGGTGGGTGTTAAATTGTCTGTGGTCTGGTGAGTGGAAGGTGGATATTTTATGTGGGCTGGTGGGGGATTGACACTCTTTGTGGGCTGATGGAAGATATTGTATGTGGGCTGACGAGGGGAGCAGATATTGTTTGAGGGATGATGGGGATGGATATTGTATGAGGGCTGGCGGGGTGCAGATATTGTATGTGCACTCTTGGGGGGTGGTTATTGTATGTAGGCTAGTCAAGGGAGCGGATACTGCGTGGAGGTTGATGGGGGCTGAATATTGTATGAGGGCTTTTGGGGAGAACAGATTTTGTGTGTTTTGGTGGGGGAAGCAGAAATTGTATGTGGGCTGGTGGGGATGTGGCTATTGTATAAGGGCTGGAAGGTTTGTGCCAGGACTGATTTTTAGTCATAAACTTATCCCGCAAGTATAAAACCCTCACACAGCTTCATGGACAGAAAATTAACCTTTTGGACAAATCAGTGGTTAGACGAGTTTTGAATGGAGCGCGGCGCATTGCTGTGAAAAATAATAACTACAGTGTAGTCTATTGGCCCAAAAGGTTGAGCCCCCGTATATTCTGACCAATCATCAGTCTGGTGCCTCACTTCATAGACAGTAATGGTGCAAGTAGCTCCAGCGCTGATTGGTTGACGAAACCTTGTAGGATAGAACGGGTTGAAGTAGCTCGTCTTCCTATTGGATAATTTATTCTTCCATTTTCCAACCAATCAGTACTTCTCAAGGTCTTTACCATTGAACTAAATGGAGCGCTCATATCTATTGCGTTGACTGTAGGACGTAGCTCTTGTTCTGATTGGCGGATACATATCTCCCGCCCTTTTTTCAACCAATAGGCTTCTCAGTTTATTCTAATAGTATCTCTTCGAAATTCCAATTTGTGAATGGCTGTCCGGATCCCATAGGTCCTAACGATGTATGTAGCCGTTTTTTTGATAGGCTGTTGTTGTAATCAATGATTTACACTTCTTTCCTTTTAAATACACAATGCTATTCCCGTGATATATGTAACACTGATATCTGAAGAAGCGACAGGGTTCACACTCTTCACACTCTTCACAGACCTGGGAACAGCAGGTCTGACACTAGCTTGTGCTCTCCTCAGCAAGGGGGCATAAACTATGTGACAGGTTCTCTTTAAGTTGAAGCAAGACCGGTTGGGACACTGTACAGGTGGCGGAGAGAGCAAAGCAAAGTGGGGCCCTAAAATAAACTCTTCTGGTGGGCTCTAAGCACCCCAGTCCGGCACTGCATATAGCAGTAGATACCAGTGTACACAGGCTCTGCACACTGTATTAGTGATCACAGTGCAGTTACATCCAAGGACTCACATATGACATCTTCTCTGATGAGTCTTTATTTCTCCATTTCCTTCTTCCTGTGGTCATGACCTGACCCTGCCGAAGCTACACAGGCCAACATCTTAGACCAGGGGCGTAACTAGAGAAGCCTGGGTCATGTAGCAAAGTTTTGGATTGGGCCCCATTCCCCCATTCCCAATTATGAACATTTACCTGGACCTTGTAATAAGTCATGCAGTTACTAGATAATGCAAGGAGCAAATACCTCACCATACATATCACCATCATACTGCTACCAAACACATCCCACTATACCAAGACTACCATAACCAATAATGCTACTACATAAGAACTCAGTTATCCTGCCAGAATATGGCCACAAATTACCACCATATAGTAACTGATAATACCCCTACACTATTACTGAATAAAGATCAGTATACAAAGACCAGTATTACCACTATACAGTGCCCATATAGTGGTATATACCAGTGTACACAGGCTTTGTAGACAGAGATGTGATTATACTGCCGTTGCATATTGTGACTCACAGGTGACATTACTCTGATGAGTTGTTGACTTTCCCTTTTGTTCTGCATCCAGACCATACCATCATAATGACTTATCCCGGCCACCACTCGTTCCTGCAGATTTGGACACCCATATCTTAGAATCCTCACTTTCCCAGCACCTCCCTCACTGTCCCCCCACCTATGTACAAACTTCCCAGGGGTGGGAGAGTGGGTACAGGCCATAGCTTAGAGTCACAGTCTCCTAGAGGGGAGGAACAGAGAATTCACCCCCTGGAGATTATATTACAGCTATGACCTCTTCCCCTCAGAACTAAATTACCAGGTAGGTAGACCCACATTAATAGGTTGGTAGAACCTAGGTTGGCAGATTGGTAGGCTCTAGTTAGGTAGATAGCCAGTAGTTAGGCCTCAGGTAGGTAGATATGTCCCAGTTAGTTAGGTAGGCTAAAGGTTGGTAGGTAGTTAGGCCCCAGTTAAGTAGGCAGTCCCCAGGTAGATAAGTAGGCTGTAGTTATTCCCCAGTTTGCAAGGTAGGCAGTAGGTGGTCCACAGGTAATCTGTAGGTGGGCTCCAGGTAGCTAGGTAGGTAGGCTATAGGTAGAGCCAACATATGCAGATATGCTATAGATAAGGCCCATATAGGTAGGTAACTTGTTAGATATAGATAACTTGGAGCCCCCACATAGGCAGGCTTTAAATATGTTGTAGGGGGGCCCCTTAAAAAGGGAGGCAGGCTAGTTAAATGCCATTTTATTTAAAGAAAAAAAAAAGCCTTACTCCCCTCACGATCCCCCCTCGTGACAGGGCCTGTCCCTTTGGCACATCACCTTTTTCAGCTCTCCCCTTAAAATTTCCCACTCTTTTCAAACCCCATCCCTAGTTTTTAAAATTAAAAAGGCCCCATTAAATACCACCATTAAAGGGGATTAGGGGAAAAACCCCCCCAATATTGGAAACACATACCCCAATGGGGGAGTGACTTCCAAAATTTGCGGGGATATTCCCTTAAGGGGCGGAGGTTTCCCCCGGAACCCCGCCGGTTAAACCCCCCGCCAACCAAACAAAAAGGCCCGGGTTTCCCCGGGGGGGGCCCAAAAAAGGGGAGGTTCGGGCGGGAAACACCTTTGTATTTGGGGACGGAAGGCGGGGGCGGGCAAAGGTTCAAACCCCAAAACCCCAACCCCCTCAGTGCGGGGGGGAACCCGGGACCAAGATTCGTGGTCAGTAAACGTAACCCAAACGGGGCGGTACACGGCAGACAAACAAGGCTTTTTTGGAAAACCCTTTTTTCGATAGGCATGAGAACAAAATAAACAAGGCTGGCCCCGGAAAAGGGCCCCACTTAAATGGGGGCAGTGCCCCTAATGGCCAATTTTCCGGTCAAATGTTACAAAAGACGGACGGGGCAGGAGGGTGGGGGGTAAGTGACTAAAACAGGGCAGGGGGGTGATGGGACCCCCCGGGGCCCGAGTGCCCGGGTTGGGGGGGGCCCCCGGAAACGGGGGGCGGGTGCACCCGGGACCCGGACCGAGGGCCAGGGGGCAAACCCGGGGCAGTAACCACCTCCCTTGGGCCCCCCCTTCTTTTTTGAGGGGGAGGAATTTTTCCCGAATAAAAGCTGGGATCCCCGGGGTTTTTCTCCCCGGGTCCCCAAAACCTCTTCGGGGCCCAAACCCTTTTCCAATTTCCCCAAAAAGAAACGTTTCCCCTATTTCCCTTTTCATACCCAGAATTCCTTTACCACAAAAACATTGGGGGGCATCCCCCACAGAAAAAGGAGGACTTCTTCCCGAGAACGGTTTTGGACCAGGGGGTTTTAAGGGAATGAACATGAAATGAGTTTGGGGAAAACACATGGTAAAGGAAAGGGGGCCCGGGGTTTTTTAGGAGCCGGGGTTTTAAAGCGACTTAGAAACCCCAAAGGGTCCCCGGAAGTTTTTTAGGAAAGACATTTAAAAACGGACATAATTTTGGGAGATAGCCCCACCTTGTTCCCCCCAGGGGGAAAAACAGGGAAAGACTTCTTCTTTTTTCACTTAGCCTTCGTTTCGCTCGGAAGCACGGGGGCAGAGACTGGCGTCCCGGGACCAGATGGGTTTCCCTTTCCCGGACCATGCGTCCGCCGGGCCGGGAACCCCTTTGGGTTTGGGATGCCCGAGGGAGAGGGGGGGCGGGAATTTCAGACCCTTTTAGATTAGAAGGGGGGGGGCCCCCCCGACTCGAAACTAAGGGGTTTTAAAAAGAATTCCCCCAGGGAGCAAATTGCCCATCATCTTGGCGTGCAGAAACGAAGTGGCGTAGGTAACACCCCAAAACCTGGTTTAAACCCCCCCACCGGTCATTGCCTGAGGGGGTTTTTTCGGAAGGGGAAAATTTAAGCTTCACCCTTTATTTTTGGGGAAAACCAAAACCCCCCCAAAAATTGGAAAAAAAAAACGGGCCCCCGATCCAAATAATTTGCAGAGGGGGCCCATGCAGGGCAAAAACAAGATGAAAGAATACTCTCCAGGGGGGGGCAACCGGGAAAGGGCCAAAAGGACAAAAAGCTCCATCTTGGGAAAAAACCGATCTGTTAAAACAAACCCAAAACAATTTGGTTGGGGCCACCCAAGGGGGGAGATCGGTCACAAATCCCCTATTATATGGGCCCGGGGTTTAGTGGAATGGGGGGATTAGAGCCGTCCCGGGTTGTGACGAGGTTTCTTGGGTTTCGGGCCCCAAAGGGGTTACAATACTCCACAAGTCCTTGACATCCTTTAACGAGGTCCGGGGCCCCCAATAAACCGGGGGTTTTCAGGAGGAAAGGTTTTTCGGGCGCCGGGGGTGACCCGGGCCCCCAAGGAGGCCCAAAGTCCCCCCTTTCAAGATAAGCTGCGGAGAGCACGGGTTACGTAGGGTTTTTCCCCGGGGGAACCTTCCAGAGGTCAACTGGAGCACCGAAGGGTAAAACTTCTGGGGGAATTAAAAATGCTCGGATAGTCCTCTTCATCCACCACGTCAAGGCACAGAGAGAGGTTTTGGCCTTCACGTTTTTTTCCCCCGGGCCGGAAGTGGATTCCCGGAAAATCGAACCGGGGGGAAAAAAGGGGGGGGGGGGGGGGGGGGGGGGGGGGGACCCAAACCCACCCCGGCGTGGGTTTTAAGTCGCTGAGCCCCTCTGAGGGATTGGAGGTTTTTGTGATCCGAATGAGCGGGTGGATGGCCCAGCACCCCTTCCCCGCAAATTTAAACCCCTTCCCCCAAAGCCGCTTGATAGCCAAATGGCTCCCGTCGCCAAACTTTTATTTTCCCTCGGCCGGGGAGAACGTCTTGGAAAAAAAAAGGGCCCCACTTAAATGTCCTTGCCCGTGGGCCCTTTTTTTTCGGGGAAAATGCTCCGACCCCCCCACGGGTTTAGGGATCCCCCTTTTCCCAAAGGTAAGGGTTTCGCGGGGTTTCCGGGCCCCGATAGGGAAAGATGCAAGGCAAAAAGGGAACTTGAGCTTAGAGAATGCCCCCTCACTTCGGAGGGCCCGCTAAACGGGTTTTCCCGGTTTTTTTCAAACCCACTGAAAGGGGCCACTACGTAAAAAAAGTTGGGGGTAAATTGGCATAGAATTTTCAGAACCTCAAAAAGCTGTATGGCTCGCATGCCACTGGGCGGGGGCCCCCTTTCAAAAAACGGGCCCACCGCTTCCCCTGGATCCTTCGTAGGGCCTTTTGGGCAGAGATGATGTACCCCAAAAAAAGAAGGCGGTTTGGGGAAGACACTTCCCCCGCCCTTGGCCCTACAGGTGGTTATCTCGGAGACGCTTCAACACCTTACGAACATGGCTGGGGGTGGGTTTCCCAGTTTGGAAGTACACCAAATTCATCCCAGGAAAACCCCTACGCAGGTTTAGGGGAGATCCTGAAGATGCCCAAATTTACAGCCCTGGGAAACGGGAAGGCATTACCAGTCCCCCAAAGGGGGACCAGGGATTCAAAAATGCCTGTCCCTGGTGTTAAAGGGGCCGTTTTCCTTCATCGCCCCTTTCGGATTCCGGACCAAATTGGGAGGGCCCCCCCAAACCCGCTTGGAGAAGATCCTTTGTGCCCCGCAGACCGGTCCCCCCAAAACTCGTGATCAAAGGCAAGGTACCGAATTTTTTACGTGATTTGTTCCGACCCCGGGAGTCTATTCAGGGCCCAAAAAAACCGGGCCCTTTTCAAAGAAAAAAAAACCCCCCACCCCAGGAGAAGAGGAATTTCCCAATGAACCCCTTTTTTGGAGAATTTTCCCCGGATGTACCCGACATGGGTTTTTTCTCTGGAACAGATAAGGGGGAGGGCTCTGCCCCGGGGGAGGGCTGGTACCCCGGCAGGGAAGTCAATCGGGCAGTCGGGAAAGGGCGATGGGAGTAGGACTTTCGGTTTGTTACTCAAAACACATCCCCGGACTCCAGATAAATCGGGGGGCAGGCCGGGGAACGGGTCAAGAATGGTCAAGCGGGGGCAGGAAAAGCATCGGGCGAGGGCCACAAAAAAGCCCCCAAAAGTTTGGGGCCCCAACCATTTTTCTTCTCCCCCAAAATCCCCTCCAGCTTTGGAGAGTGGAGCCGCAACCAGGGGAAACCCGGGGAGGAAACCCCCGACCTGGAAACGAGGCAACACAAAAAAGGAGATTTTCTTCCTTATGTAAATGCCCCCCCGTGGAAGGGCCGGGCTTGGGGGGGCAAACTGGATGGTGTCGCTAAGACTCCCCCCCTTACAGACGGAAAAACAAGGGAGTTTTTTTCCAGGCGGACCACCCGGGGGACGATACGTTGCACCAAAGACTGGGGTGGGTAAAGTTTTCCCCGGCCCGAAGGGCCCCAATCCCGAAACCCGGGACTTTAACGAGGGTTCCAAACTTCAGCACGACCTGGGAAAGGCATCAACAAGGGGGTGGAGAGGAGATTTTTCACCTAGGGAAAGCCTCTCCCACAGAACCAAAGGGGCGGGAGTTTTTCCCCATGCTTGGGAAAGCTTTGGGGCAACTCCTCCAGAAATGTTCTGGACTGGCCCACAAAATGGGGGCAAAAAGTTTTCCCTTTTCCGACGGGGGCCCCAAAACCCTTTCTTTTGTTAGATTTGCCCGTCAACTACATGGGATCCTCGGGGGGTGTTGGCGACAGTGGCGCAGGGGGCCTCCCGGAAAACCGGGGCCAGGCGAGGAAACCGGGGGGGTTTTGGGGTAACCGAGCTCTTTCCCAAGTTCCTCTTTCCCTTCAATGAAGGCACACAATGCGGGTGGCCAAACCCGGGTCAATTTTACGAGGGAAATGGGATGTTCCCCTCGCAGTAAAAACATCCTTACCCTTTAAAACCCTTTTTTGAAGGGGTGCACGAGCGGCCTCGTTTTCCCTACAATTCTTTGGGGTAAGGGCGGATTTCACTGCATAATCTTCCCCCCCCGGAAAAAATCCCCCTGGGTAGGTTTTTTGGAGGGGTGTCTCGGCAAGGGTGCACGAATGGTTCCCAAACACACGCCCAAACTTAAATGTGGGGGCGACTGTAGGTTTCCCCCGTCACTGGATCGTTTCCCGGACCAAAAAGGGGGAGCCCTTTCCAGGGGCCCTTCCCCGGGGAGCAGGGTGCCACGAAAACCCCTTTTCCCAGCTCGGAACAGGGAAATAATTGGCCTCACTCCATGTCATAGAACTTTCCCCCCTTTTTGGGGCCCCACGGCCAAGGAATTGGGGGGAAGCCCAAAAAAAGCCCAAGGGAGGGGGGGGGAATTTTTAAATTAAGGGTTTCCCGGTTTAAATTTTCACCAAAGGCCCTCCGCCCCCGGGAAACCCCGGGAAAGGGGCTTCTGTGGTTTTTTGGGGGTTTTAAACCCGGGGGGCCCCCGCAAATCCAACCAAGGGGCGGGGGCTTGGGGCTTTTGGGGGGGTGGCCCGGGCCCAAAGGGGGCGGGGACAGAATCCCCAATCGGCTCCTAGTCCGGGGGGCAGGAAAAGGGAAGGGCTGGGGCAGGGGGCAGGGGGTTTTTGGGCCGTAAACTAAGAAAATTTGGTTCCCGGGAAACCGCAGACAAGGGTTTCTGAAAGCTTTTCTTGAAAGGGATTACACTAAAGATCGGGGGAAGGCTGCCAGGAAAGGCCCCGGGCTTAAATAGGAGCAATGCCCGGGAATGGGGCCCTTTTCCGGTGCCAAATTCCCTTTAAATTTCACACTTCCACGCGCCGGGCCCCCCGGGGGGGCAACCCCCGGGGCCGCCGAGGGGCAGAAGGGCGGAAGGGACAAAACGTTGGGCCCGGGGAAGTGACTAAAGACCGGGGAGGGGGGGCAGCGACCCCGGACCCCAGGTTGGGGGCGGGGGGCCCCCTCGGGTCGGGGAAAGGATGCACCCCGACCCCGGGGTGAGGGGGCCAGGGGCATCCGGGGACAGCACCTTTTTTTGGGTGGTTAGACCCTTAAAATTAGTTTTGGGATGTAACGGGGGGTGCCCGCGTCAAGGCCGCAGGTTTGGGCGCACCCGTGTCCCTCTTCCCCTGGGGGGGGCCGCGATACTGCTCGGGCCCACCCCCTCCCCCATTTTTCCCTCCCCGACCACCTTCCCCCCCTCCCTGGCCCTTTTTTTCCCCCCCAACCCCCAATTTTTTTCCAGCCCGAAAATTTCCCCGGTGGCGCCCCCTAGAGCCGCCCCCCCGGGGCCCCCCTGAAAACCCCATTAATTTAATTTACCTCAAAAACCGGGGAGAAAAAACCTGGGGAGACTCCCGCCGCAGCAAGTTTCCCTTCCCCTTTGAGCGGGCTCTGGTGAAAACCGGGGCCCACTCAGATTCCACTTCCTGCTTGGGCTTACCCCATCGCTTGCGGGGTTCCCCGAGGGCCACCGTCCCGGCCCCTTAAAAGTAAGATCCACCAAGGAACCCCCCAAGGTGCCCCGCCTACCATTGCGGACCTTACAAACCCTTGTCGCTCAGCAATCGCAAAAAGATCGCTCAAAGGCACAGCAATTGGGCCAAACTCTCCCCCCATGTTGGGCCCTCCCGCTCCCCTTTCATGCCCAACATTTTTTCCCTCCGTCCCCGTTGGGCCCGTCTACACCCCTGTTCCTTTGGCCACCTTGGGACCCAAGCTTCGGCTTCCTTTATTCCCCCCCAGCTTTTGGGGGGGATCCCAACCCTGCCGGGTTTTATTTCCCCCCTGCTCTATAAAAACTTGGGGGTTTAGTTTCACTCGGAAAGGGCAAAAATGGCCTTCGTGGTTTTAGCCCTTTTTTAAAGGGGAAAGGCCCCTGGATTGGGGGACCCCTCTCTTTGGGGCAGGAAAGAACTGTGACCGCGGAAACTACGACCTTCCCCCCCAAAATCCCACCGTCTTCGGGAAAAGGGGGCCACACGGGATCCTCTGCTGAGAACCCCCCGGCTCTTTTCCTTTGACAGGGCGACCCCCCTCCGTGGGAGACTAAACGGTTCAATTTCGTCCCTGGCTTCGGGGCTGACTTAAATGACCCGCTCTCTGCGCCACTTTCCAAAAGGGGCGTAAGCAGGGGAAAAAAAACGCTCTGGGAGAAAGAACCCCCCCTCCCCCTGACAAAATTTAATTTTACCCGGCCACCCCTCCCTCAATGTAAGGGTTTCCGAAAGGGGAGGAAGAAACCCGCCCAAAAAGGGACTCTGTAGCCAAGGGTGTTTCCCTTGGCCTGGTTTCCCGCGTTCTCCTTGTCGCCTCCTCAAGCCCCTGATGCAGAACCCCCTGCCGGGATCGGGGCCCCCCCCTTATCCCGGGGGCAGGAAACTGACCGACGTCCCCAGAGAATCTATGTCCCCTAATGGGGCCAACCCGACCAAATTTTCCCCAGAAGCTGTCCCCTACGTCCCCCAAAACGTTTGGGGAAACCCCACACCCCCAGTGCCCCTAGGAGAGGCTCCCCAGGGCTGTTTTCCCCCTCCCCCACGTTTTTATGATGCCCCGTGGGGGTACTCTGATCTGGTCCGGTTGGTTCCGTTTCCCGGCCCGGGGGAAATTCATTCTTTCCCCTTGGGAACCCTACCCCGCTTTCCCAAATCCTTTTGGAAAAAAACCCCCCTTTCTTATTTCCCTTTGGTCCCGTGGGGGGCTCCTTAGTGACCAAAATCGAGAACATTAACCCGGGCCGGGGACCCTCCGTGTAATGGCCTCTACATAAGGAAAATCCCTGCCCCGTCCCGCCCGTTTCTTCCCCGGGGGAAAATTTTTTGGGGGCTTCCCCGGCTGCAACGCATGCCCCTACCTTTAAAACAGACAATTTGTTTTTGGGGGCCGGAATGCCAGAACCCTGGGTTTAAACACCAACCCGGGGCCAAATACTTCTCCACATCCCCCCCCAAAACCTCTGCCCGGCGACAGTAGAGTTTCCAGGGTTTTTGGGGGGTATTCTCTGAAAACAGGGGCCCAAACGCTGACCCCCTCATCGGGCCCTTTCGACGCCCCCCAATTGATCTCCTCCCTGGAAACCCTTTCCCCCCCGGGAAAAGGGGGGAATCTGCGTCCATGCCCGGAGCTCGGGCCATTTTTCGGCCCATAAAACAAGAGAACCTGCAGAAAGGATTTATCCCAAAACCCCTTCCC
This sequence comes from Phyllomedusa bahiana, assembly GCA_025379985.1. NCBI lineage: Eukaryota > Metazoa > Chordata > Amphibia > Anura > Hylidae > Phyllomedusa > Phyllomedusa bahiana. The sequence goes on from JAODAL010001955.1 coordinate 67,061, forward strand.
CCCCGGGGCCGGGGTTTTTTTTGTGCAGAAAAAGATGGGTTTCCCCCGTCCGTTTTTAATTTTACTACAGAGGTCTAAAAAAAAATCCCCGTGAAAAAAACCCCCACCCTCCCACTATCTGGGGGCTTTTGACCCCCCCAAGGGGCCCGAATTTTCTCCAAATTGGGCCTTTTTAGAGCCTATAACCTCATCAGAATTCGAGAAGGGAACGAGTGGAAAACGGCTTTTAATACCCGAGATGGACATTTCAAATATCTTGTGATGCCCTTTGGGCTATGCAACGCCCCAGCTGTGTTCCAAGAATTCGTCAATGATGTCTTCCGGGATCTATTGTACACCTGTGTCATAGTGTATCTGGATGACATCCTGATTTTCTCCCCTGATCTCCAGACCCATCGGACACAAGTGCGCCAGGTTCTGAGACGTCTGCGCAACAACCGACTGTACGCCAAGCTGGAGAAATGTTTATTCCACCAGACCAGCCTACCTTTCCTCGGGTATATAGTCTCGGCTAAGGGTCTGCAGATGGACCCAGCAAAACTCTCTGCGGTTCTGCAATGGCCCCGTCCTGTCGGCCTTCGGGCGATACAGCGCTTCCTGGGCTTCGCCAACTATTACCGGCAATTCATTCCCCACTTCTCCACCTTGGTGGCTCCTATCGGGGCCCTCACCAGGAAGAATGCGAACCCGAGATGTTGGCCTCCGGAGGCTGAAAAGGCGTTTATTCAGCTAAAAACTGCCTTCTCCTCAGCGCCTGTCTTGGTCCGGCCTGATCCCGAGAAGCCTTTCTCCTTGGAGGTGGATGCCTCTTCCGTGGGGGCAGGGGCGGTCCTCACACAGAAAAGTCCCAAAGGCAAGACTCTCACATGCGGGTTCTTCTCCAAGACCTTTTCGCCGGCGGAGCGGAATTATGCCATTGGGGATCGGGAGCTCTTGGCTATCAAGTTAGCCCTGGAGGAATGGCGACATCTGCTGGAGGGGGCGCGTCACCCAATTGACATCTTTACGGATCACAAGAATCTACTGTATCTTCAGACGGCCCAGCGTCTAAACCCTCGCCAAGCCAGGTGGTCTCTCTTTTTCTCACGCTTTGACTTTCGCATTCACTTCCGGCCTGCTGAGAAAAACGTCAAGGCTGATGCCCTCTCCCGTGCCTCTGATGTGGTTGGTGAAGAACCCGTGTCACAGCACATTATTTCTCCCGAACGGTTGGTTCACGTGGCTCCCGTAGATCTCCAAAACGTTCCTACGGGCAAGACTTACGTGCTGCCGGTACTCAGGAAAAGGATACTGGAGTGGGGGCATAGCTCCCTGTTGGCTGGTCACCCCGGAGAATGGAAGTCCTATGCTCTGATCTCTCGGCACCTTTTACGGGGGGCAAACTATGGCACAAATTCCAAACTTTTCCCTCCCCTGTTCCCCCGGGGTGATCGGGAACAAGGCCCCACGCCACAGGGGCCCCAAAGGGCTCTTTCCCCGCTTTTTTCCCGGCCCTTTTCCCTTTCCCGAAACTCCTTGACCCCACATAAGGCCCCTTTGGGTTTCATCCCCGGACCTAATAGTTTCCTTTTAGGAATTATGTCATTTTGAGTGGTTACGGGGCCGTTTTTTCAAAAAATGTCCCCCTTTTTTCCCTTCCCCCGGGGGGGCCCTCCCGGGCCCCCAAAAAACCGGAAAAAACTTCTTCCCCCGCATAATTTTTTTGTCTACATGGGTTAAACCTTCACCAAACGCTCCAGCAGGGGGTCAATTTGAAACCCAAATTTTTGGGGTGGCGTGTTTCCCGTCTGCAAGTCAAATTAAAACTTTCATCGGGCCCTTCCCCCCCTCAGGGCCAATTGGGCAGGTTAAAAGAGTTGGGGCCAGATTCGGGGGAAAAACTTGCGTCATTTTTTATCCTGACGTCAGGCCCAAATTTGGGGCCCAGCTCTCCCCTGGGCCCAAATTCCCTTATAACCAAACGTGAAATCTTTGCAGCCGCGACTCTCTATTTTTTTGTGGGCTAAAGGCCCCCCCCTTCCCAAATGCCCACTGATTCGAAAGGGGCCCGTTGTCCCACGACAAGTTTTGGGAAAATCCCAAGCCACCCCCGGAAAGGACCAAAATTCCCCCACTTTGGGGCCCCCCAACCCCGTAGAAAATTTTCAGGAAGACAAGAGGGGGGGGAAACCCCCCGCCCCGGGAAAATTTCCTCCCAGGGGGCAAGGTTTTTGGGTTTCCCCAAAATAAAGGTGGGCCCAAGGGGTTTCCCCGTTACAAAAATTTTTTGGGCCCCATCCCTTTCCCGGGGGCCCCTTCAAAGTGCTTCGGCCGCTTTAAACCCGTGGGCTACCAAAACTCTTTTATCCCTTTCCCTCAACTCCAGATCCCAAAACCTTTCCAAATTTTCCCTCCTTAAGCCTTTTGACCGAACCGGGTTTTTTCCCCAAAAAGAATAAATCGCCTTCCCGGTTTGCTGATTTTCCCCGACATCTTCGAAAATAAAGGACAACTTTTCCCTTAAACGATCCGAGGGGAACGTATTTTCCTCTGGATTGGAAGGGGGTTCAGACCTGAGGGGGAGATCCTGGAGGGAGAAAAACAAATATCCTAAACATGATCTCATCGGGAGGTTTTTGGGGCCCCCTAAAAAGGAGAGGAGGGGCTAAGGGGGGGAAATTTTAACGGGTGGGGCTGCTTCCCGGGCCCCTGGTTTTAATCGGGGGCCAACCCGTGTTTCCCCCTCTGCGGGGGCCTGGCGGGGGCGGGTTTTGGGACCGCTGGCCGTGCTAAAGGGCCGCGGGGTCGCCCCCCCTCCCATCCACTCACCGACCCGCCCCCCGTCCTCTCTCTTTCCCCCGTCAACCCGGAATGCGCGGGCCCCGCCCGGGTAGCACGCAACCCCCCACCCGGGGTCGTTCAATGTTTAAAAAAGGGCCCCCCCGAAAATTGGGAAAAGCCGGGCCCCTTTACCCAAAAAAATTTTATGGAACCACATCCCTTTCCCCCCGCTGGATCTTTGTTTTCTTCCGGCCCTAGAGAAAGCGTTTCCCGGGGAAAAAACCCGGGCTTGCCCCTGTGTTCTGACCTCTGCCTACGTTTAATTGGAAAACCCCGAACCCTTTTTCCACCTGCCCTGACCTTGCCGCCCGTCCCCGACAAAATCTACATCTCACGAAACCGTACCACGCTCACCCTTGGCTGCCACCCGCAAGCAAGTCACGTCAGGGTAGCGACCTGGTAGACTCCCGCCGCAGCAAGTCCCTCCCACTTTGCGGCGGGCTCAGGTTAAAACCGCGACCTACTTAGATTCCGCTTCCTGGCATGGCTTACACCATCGCTTGCGGTGGTCCAGCGGATCCACTACCACGACCGCCACAAGAACTTCTCGAATTTTTAGAACTCGAACCAAACCGAACATTTTATAGTTCACTCGAGTAAACTTCTAGTTCGACACGCAATATTCAGTTTCGTTTTCAGCGGCTTTCTGCAATTTTGGCAACCATCCAATCACCTTTCTGCACTTGCAGGCTTACAATAACAACGTGCATAACTTCTCATAATACATGGAATATATATATATATACTGTGAATATATATATATAAACTTTAGTTAATATTTATAAATAATAGTTATATTTAATATCTTATAAAACTTATAATATTAATAAATATGTAATATGTGATAATATGTATATATATATATATATATATATATATATTATACAGAGTGCTTGGATTTGCTAAATCATACTAAGTGCCCAAAAGTTCAGTTTTTGCAGTTTTGAGGGTTCAGTAATTGTATAACACACCGTCTGCAAATCTGCTATGTGTCAAAGGTGCTTTTGGGCCCTCTCAGGATGCTACTGCAGCTACCGCTGCGTCTCCCATAACTACGCCCCTGCTTGCAAGTTGTCTTTTCACTTAGCCATAGAAAGAAATGAAGTATTTTAGCCTCTCAATTTTTTTCTGTCACTCTTAGAGCCAAATTTTCTTCACTAAGTTGTTCCACCTTATCAGTTTACTGATATGTATGGTAATTACAGTTTCTCCTCAACTCTATAGGTATAAAAATTAACCAGAACATCTTCTCCCATTGACTTTAAAGGGGTTCGAGTTTGAGTTCTAGTTCGAATAGAACCTCGAACCGAGCACACTAAAGTTTGAGGTTTTAATTGAACTAGAACTTTTTACTGCTCGCTCATCTCTACCCAGTATCTACCTCACTGCAATTTCCAGGTGAGTGATGTTTTCTTTTGGCAGCCATGGATTTTCACATCATGCCATGTTTTAAGTATTTCGTAGAGTGGATGATGCTGCACACCTACAGTTGAAACCAGAAGTTTACATACACTATATAAAAAGACACAAATGCATGTTTTTTCACTTATCTAACATGAAATCAGAATAAACCTTCCCCGTTTTAGTTCAATTAGGATTACCAAAATTATTTATATTTGCCAAATGCCAGAATAATAAGAGGGAGAATTTTTTAAGGCATTTTTATTTCTTTTGGTAAAGTCAAAAGTTTACATACACTAGGATTACTCTCCCCGATAGTCGCACCATAGAGGTCCAGGATGGCGGACTGCCCGCGCAAGCACTGTGCCCCATCGACAGAGCGGAGGTGAGATCGCTGACTCTTAGGACATAGCTAATAACTGCCCAAAACTACCCCTTCCCCGTCCACTTGATTTCGGCGGGAACGACTGCCATTTTGACCATCAGCTGCAGCTACCACAGCCAGAACGGCGGGAAAGTCGGCCATTTTACCAAGCCGCTTAGAAGAGACCGGGGGACTTACAACCCGCATCCCTGATTTATCATCCTGTGTGCCGCAATTGATCCAACTAATCCCATACTAGACCGAGTACATTGATAATCTCCCAAACTCTGTGCATTGCAGTACCACACAGAGAACCCTCCCCACCCCTCACCCCCTTGACCAGCACAGTACAGCAAAAGTGTTTATCAAGATTACTCCTTTGAGCGACGAAATCAGTGCCTAGACTGGCACCAGCGTAGCACAGCGCAACCCGAACTTGCCCCCGAGCCGCACAACCCTGCCACCTGCTGGTCGCTACACTATTCATGACAGTCCCATAGACTCTTCCTGCTTCCCACCTCACTGATCATCGCCCAGTCAATATTCGCACCAGAGCCACACAATCAGACCATGAATAGCTCATAATCTGTGTAATAGACCAGATTTCTTGCTGGTGAACAGAGGCTATATCTTAATTTTTTCATCACTATTACAGCGATCCTGGCCACTGCCATTACTCAGTTACTCCTCACACTCCCTCTCCTTCCTGGGTGCAACAACCTTTCAATTCAGAGCTACCACTATTTTAGCTTAAACTGCCTGCACGCTTACCTCAGACTAACCAAAGGGAATAAGGGAGAATACCCTCATCAAACACTGTACCTGATTTAACTCATCTTAAGTTGCTAGGAACCTCAATAAGGGCCTCTATTCCCATCTAGTGGACAGTTGTAAAACCACAAGTTAACAATCACCAAACCCACGTTCAATAAGCCTAAGGAGCGAACAGTCTCTAAACCCTGCACAATCAGCAGTGCTCCTCTCACAGTGTAAACTGGTGTAATTGCAACAGGGATAGGCTTCTGGATAGTCTGAAATGAATTGGTCACATTTCTTGATCAATTCTGTCAAGGCACTCAGTTATGCCTACCCTGGCAACAATGACAACTCACAACTAGGGATTAACTCAAACTTACACTGAAGTCTCAACTCTTGTCGGGACAGCGATGTGACCTCTGATCCCTTGAAAGGTCATCTGTCCACGATCTATGACCAGCTACCCTTCATCATACCTTGGCGGATATGAGAAAGTTTCTCACACCCAACACTTCCACCAGGCAGATAAAGCAGCAAACGCACAAAACTTCTTCCTCCCAGTAGCGGGCGAACTCCTCCATCAATCTACGCTCCAAAACCAAAGGACAATCATCCCAACAGGAGGCAGAATCCGTCTCCCCACGGAAACTAGACATGGCGACACAGCCAGATGACGACACATCAATGGACCACTGGCTATCACCCTCCAGCTCAGCAGGGCCGTCTTCTCTAGAGCATCCACAGGCAAACTCCATAGGACAGGCAGTCTCCAACTTACTGATGCCTTTTCTAGATAAATGGCTGGATATATTACAAACCTCAATAAACTCTGCTTTGGTTCAAACAACCAACAACTTCCAGAGAATAAGCGAGTTAGAAACAAGAACAGCAGCATGCGAGTCAGACCAACTGCAATTACAGCAAGATTCTACGCAACACGACCGGCACATAAGAATGTTGCAGGAGAAGATAGACAAACTTGAAGATTGGAGCCGTAGGAGCAACCTTCACTTCATTGGAATCCCAGAAACCTTTGAAGGGCAGAACCTGGAAAAATTTATTACTCAAGATATCCCGTCAGCCCTAAATCTTACATTGTCCCATGTCCTGCCACTCACAGAAAGAGTCCACCGCATGGGCGCCATACCCACAGGCAATAATGCCCGCCCCTACCCAATCATCGTGAAATTCCTACACTTCGTCGTGAAGGAACAGATCCTACGGGCCTACCGCCAACAACAATCACTCAGAGTCAGAGGACAAAAGATCCTAATTTTTCAAGATTTCTCCGCACTTGTCACCGCTAAGCGGAGAATGGTCTCGCCGGTGTGCAAGCATCTACTAGAAAACCATATTAAGTTCCAGCTGCTGTACCCGACTAAGCTAAAGGTTACAGTTGATGGCCCGAACAACGTACTACACCGACCCAGCCCAAGCAGAAGCACGCTTCCACCGAGGACACCAAGCACTGGACGGATGACCGACTCCACCTATGCCCAAGAACTACTCTTTGACCAAACTTAGCCGCTTTATATGCTTCAGTGTTTAAATGTTCCGATATTCAAATGTTTAACTGTTTTCTCTACATCGAGAACATAGATAAAATGTTACTGTATTTCTCACTTTCCTTCCCTCTTTTCCAGTTTGTCGTTTCCCACCCCACCCCGAGGACACGTGGCCCACCATCCCCTTTCCAATCGCCATAATGCCCTGCGTGCTGGGACAGGCTGCCTGGATCCTTTGAGAAGACCTCACCCTACAGCCATTCGCCAAGATGTGGGGTAGGATGACTAGTTTACACGATATTGACACCTCTAATGCCATTACACTAGATACTCTGCACCTCACCTCCTGGAACGTTGCGAGCCTAAACAACCCAATAAAACGTAGAAGAGTGATCACACACCTGAAACGATTCCACCTGGATATCACATTTTTACAAGAAACCACTGGCGGGAGGGGGACGGGAACACGCTGAGGGCTCCGTGGATAGCCCACTGCGCTACGGCAAACAACTCGGCCAAAACAAGAGGGGTTGCCATCAATTTTGGCACCTCTCTGAAGTATCAAATACTTGAGGAAAACTCTGACCTGGAGGGCAGGTTTTTATACCTCTCAGTCAAAATTAACTTATCTTGAGACAATCTTTTGAATATCTACGCGCCAAACACTCCCAATACTGGCTTCTTCTCTAAACTCCTCCAGCTTATTGGCGGTGATTTCAACGCCGTGCTCTCCCCGGACCTAGACAGGTCATCTTACTCCTACGATAATCGAACGTTGCAGAGTGTCCTCCACCTTATGCAGTACCTAAACCTATGTGACCCTTGGAGGGTTCAGCACACGTCTGAAAGGGACTTTACTCAAATCTCCTCTGTCCACCGCACCACCTCGCGCATAGACTATTTTTTGATTTCTGACTCTCTGATGTCCCATACAAAAAGCTCAAAATTCAAGGAAATCATAATATCAGACCATGCCCCATATTGTCTGTGCCTTGCGCTGGCCTTCCCGGAGTAGATCATGGAGGTTCTCTTCCTATCTAATTCAATCTGATGACTTCTGTTCATAACTCACAGTCAATTGGGGTAATTTCCTGGACAATCACAGTGCCTCCTTGGTAGCCACCCCGTTGTTATGGCAAACATCGAAGGCAGTGATGAGAGGGAACATCATAGTCTATGTTGCGCACCAACGCAAGCGCCATAAACAGACATACACCACGCTCCATCAAGACCTTCTGGCTGCCCATAGACGATTTTTAGACTCCCCAGACGAGGCACACCATCAAGCCTGCCTAGAAGCTAAGAGACTTCTGGAAGCACACAGCTTAGCCCATGCCAAGTGGCAATCAGAACTCACGAGAAACCATTTCTTCAGGTGGGGAGGCAAGTCTGAACGGCTTGACTAAGCCCTATACTGCCAAAAAGCTCATAATCAAGGTCCGACACCCCCACACAGGCCAACTGCTAACACACACCAAAGATATTTTAGAGGCTTTTACCCTATTTTACACAGACTTATATAAGGAACGCCCACATGACTCCCCAGAAACGTGGGATCTCTTAAATGCGATGCAGCCCCCTAAATTATCACTAGAGCAACAAGAACAACTAGCGGCACCTATATCCCCCATGAAGTGGAGCAGGCTATTGCCACCCTAAAAAGCAATAAATCACCTGGCCGGACAGATTATCAAGGGAATACTATAAGCTGCTTAAAGTAGAAATCATCCCAACTTTAACAGTCCTTTTTAATGGCATTTATAGGGATCACGTCATGGTCAGGAACCTCCAGGAGACACGGACTATTGTACTGCCTAAACCGGGTAGAGACCTAGAGGAGTTCATATCGCCCTATCTCATTATTAAATACTGACTACAAGATCCTGGCTTCTGTCCTAGCAACAAGGTTCCAAGCTCATCTACCTGCTCTGCTAACACCATCCCAACTAGACTTTGTCAGGGGCCGCTAATCCACAAAAGGAATCAGAACTGCAGTGGCGGCATCGGTGGTGGCACTCATCAATAAACACAGTACCACAATGCTTCTGAGTAGTGTTGAGCGATTGCGTTGGCTATCGAGATCGAGCGATAGTCGATAGTCGGCCGCTATCGATAAGGTTTATCGATAGTGAGCATAGATTATGAGCGATTACCATTAAAGTCTATGGGAGAGCAACAACACCTTCATTATTACACCCCAAAACAAGGCTGGAGAAGCTGAAATTAACATCCACAACAGTAAAATGGATACGTGCGCTACATCTTGGGCAACACACTTAGGTTATAAAAGTCACAGAACCTTTCCAATTCACCTGTGGTGAATATAAATTGCTGTTTAAAGTTTTACGTGGATGCTGCGTCAATGAACATGGGGTGCGCAAAAGTAAAAAAACCCACGTAACTGTTATGTTTTCGTATGAATAAAACGGTATTTTTGGCAACAAACAAACCTGTGCTGACTACAAGATTGCTGGATTGTAATTTAACTGCAAGGTGGATATATCAACATCACAGGTGTAATGGGAAAAATTTAAAAAATGAACACATATCTGAAATGTATACTGATAATAAAATGGAGTTTTGCACCTAACAAAGAGACCTGCATTACTAGAAATGATGTGTATCCAATATAAGTTTCAGGCTGCCCAATATCCAGAAATATTTCAATAGCAAACTGTTAATAATAAAGATTTTCCCACTACAATGTCTACACTAAGTCTTGGGAACTTTATCCATGTTCTTTAGATAGAGCTTGTCTGGGGTCGCCCTGCGGGCCCCCCCCCCCCTACTCTCCCCGCCATGATTTACAGCGGTAATGCTGCTTTAAAATTCTCTAGCTAACTACATAAAATCTTCAAATCTCTAATCTAACTAAATTGGGAAGGATCACAGCTAATAGTAAAGGTTTCTCTGTGCAGAAATAGACTAATTTCGCTGAGCCACAGGCAGAGCGCACGTCCTATTCCTATGAGACGCTGAGAGACACTGAGGCTGAAACAGGAAACGCTGTTCTATGAAAAACAGGTCATGTGATTTTTCCAGCCAATCGCAACCATACACATCCCAGTCTGACGTTGCACACACATCTCACCCTGCTCTATTCTGTAATCTGATTTGCTGGCCGCCAAAATTACAGGAAGCGCCGAAAAAGGCGCGATCTTAAATTTAAAGATGCTCAGATTTTAACCTTAATTATCGCATGATCTGGAAATTTCGATCACCATAAAAACCTTGCCGATTTCAACTTTGTCGATAAAAATCGCTCAACACTACTTCTGAGCTTAGATGCTGAGAAGGCATTTGATTTGGTCTCCTGGAGGTTCCTCAACACTTCCCTGTGAGCTTGAAATTTTGTAAATATTTTCTTAGACTTCCTACAACTTATCCAGCCCCACACAACCACACTTTTAACCAATAACTGCACTAACTCCCTCCCACTCCCCCTATTCCGAGGCACAAGACACGGAAGTACACTCACACCCCAACTCTTGGATCTAGCCCTGGATCCCTTCCTGAGATATATTCAGGCTTGGGATGGATTTTGCAGCATCAGTTTGGGTCATGACGAAATCAAGGTCTCGGCCTTTGCCAATGACCTTTTATTGTTTATTTCCAGACCACAACGTGTGCTGAGAGAAATTGAAGCAAAGTGGGGGGGGGGGGGCGGGGCTAATGGGATTTAAAATAAACTTGGATAAATCTGAAGCCCTATTATTGACAGGTCCCCATAGTCCACTTTGGATAAATAATTTACCACAGCGCTGGCAATCCCACTCTCTCTCCTACTTAGGAGTTCAAATTACCAGAAACCCCGCTAAATTATATACAACGAACCTCAACATATTCATGTCGACTCTAAATAAGTCTAAATGCATGGTCGGGATTCACGCTCTCCTTCATTGGTAGAGCAAACCTCATCAAAGCGATAATTTTTCCTAAATTATTATACTTATTCTGAACCCTCCCCAGATCAATTCAACCGAGGGAAGAACGACTTATTAGCAAACTATTTAAAACCTTTATCTGGCAGGGCAAAAAAGCAAGGATCCCCTTCAATATTCTCCAACAACAAAAATCTAATGAAAGTATTAATCAGCCAACCTATGTATTGTGAAAGATTGGTTCACCGGAAACCAGACATATTCACCTGTTAAACTTGAAGCAAGCTTTTGCCCAGATATTCTCCTGACCAATTTCTTACACCTCCCGTTTAGTGACCTTACCCCGGACGTAAAAATTAATCCTTTACTCTTGACGCCCTGGAAGGCGTGGCGACTGGTGCATCAGAAATTCTCCCTATCAGCAGAGACCTCTCTAGGCCTTTCCTTCCTGAGTAACCCAGCCTTCCAAGCAGGCAGACCCCATCCCATATTTAAACAATGGTACACTAATGGCCTCAGAACAGTGGATGACTTGGTGGACTCCCACAGGAAAACTGCACTTACGTTCAACCAAGCTTGCCTTAAATATAGCTTTGTCACAACCCATCTCTTCCATTCTCTACAACTCCAGAGCTATACAATCAAGGTGGTTAGACGACTAAGCGACCTTGAATGTAAGGATACCGTACAGGAAAAATTAACCAGCACGCTGGGAACCCGGGGCCACGTCTCAAGCTTTTATAGATTTCTTAACTTGCCACTTCAATACGAGACCAGGACAGGCGGCTTTGTGCAGTGGGCGGTGGACCTGCCCCACATATCATGCTGGATGCCACGCTGAAAGCAACCACATGCATCACCAGTATCTCCTACTGGGATATGGCCCTAAAAATCCTACATCGGGGATACTTATCTCCAAGCCGCAACTACCTCATGGGGGGCCGGGCCTCACCATCTTACTCCAGGTGTGGGGAGGGCACGGCAAATCTGTATCACTGGTTCTGGTCCTGCCCGATCAGCCAAACATTCTGGGCCCGTATTCATCAATTCCCGATCACACATACCAATCTTTCCATATCTTTGACCCTCGAATGGGCCCTCTTTGGCATCCTACAGGGCACAGAATGGCAAATCCCCCGACACACTAAGCAACTAATCTTCTGCATATCAGCGGCGGCACGGAAAACTATTCTTCAGACCTGGATAGGCCCCAACACACCCTCATTACGCATTTTCCTGGAAAGATTTACATATCTGTTACGAATGGATTGGGTGGAGGCCTCTCTCCAAAAAGAAGATAGAGTAGAGAAATTCTTTTTAACATGGCGGCTCATAATAGATATACTCCCAAATCATGTACGATCACGCATTAGATCATGTTTCTATTCGACAACCTGATATTTAGAGCGGACAATTGGAGGTGCCCCCGCAAATAATTCATAAAGCCTCCCGCCCATGCTTACAAAAAAACTGTAACTTTCTAATACAGGGAAAACGGTGGTTCCATGTGTCCTCAGTACCGTCCCTCCATTTTCCCTTTTCCCATTCCCCCCATTCCACCTAGTGTGTATGTCAGTTGTTTGTTCACGTTAATTATAGATGTTAAAAACCTCACATTGTACGGCTCCATGAAACCAAGACCGTAACTCAGGTTCCACCCCAGGTTCTTCAGACCTTCGCACGATGTCCTCCAACCGTAATGTGGAATGAGCAAACATCACCAGAACCTCATGGTACCTATCTGGAAGAGCGGTCTGAGGACTCACGCCCACCGCTTCCGCTGGGCAAAATGCTTTATATGTTCATGCCTGGGTTTATTCCTATTCTATAGTGTATATGGACTTTTAAAATGCTAATTGATTCTGATTAATACCTGGTTTCCCCCCTTTTCCTATCCCTACCCCTTGAGGTATCTTTACCCTCCCTAACCTCCTCTCTCCCCCCACCCCCGTTTCCCTGATCCTCTGTTGGGGAATGTTTGTTGGAAAAAAATTTATGTAAACTTTTGACTTTGCATAAAGTAATAAAAATGCCTTAAAAAACTCTCTCTCTCATTATTCTGGCATTTGGCAAATATAAATAATTATGGTTCCTAATTGACCTAAAATAGGGAAGGTTTATTCTGAGTTCATGTTATATAGTGAGAAAAACATGATATCTAGTGTATGAAACTTCTGGTTTCAACTGTATGTGGGAGTTCAGCTGCTCAGTGGAAGGGATACTAGTCCTAATGTAGAGAGTGGCTTCCGCTCCTTCACCCCATGTATTAGGTCCCTGGAAGCAGGCCAAACTGGTCAAAATATCGGACCATGGGATTTACATTATGATTGCTTCCTAATTTATGTATAATTAACCTGATATCTTATATACCTATCAAATGTTTGAATACAAAATCTCAAGGAGTGCCGTGGATTTTCTCTATGTTTCAAGTATTTGTGACTATATCTTGACTCCAGTTGGGTAAGCTGGTTTGAAGGTGAACAAACATCTTAGCGGTTGGCTACACATGCATGCTTAGCTGAGTAGCCAATTGCTACTGATGGCAAAAGATTAAATTTCTAATTGTCCATTCAATAGCCACAATACTGAACTCAGGGAGCAGTGGGGTTGTGGCACATTTAGGATCCTTTGAGAACTTGTCTCACCCCTGAGGATGAGAATACTAAAATCCCATAAAACTCTTTCAACAAAATGTGTCTAATGTACACTTCTAGAATACTAATAAGTAATTAATTCTAATATATTTAATGTCTCAGGACTTGTTTTTTCAAATGGAGAAAACTGGAAGGTTATGAGAAGATTTATAATAACCACATTACGAGACTTTGGCATGGGAAAAAGTACCATTGAAGAGAAAATTTCTGATGAATGTATCTACTTAACCAAGTATTTTCAATCCTTTAAAGGTATATTATGTAATACTATTGTTAAGGAAAACGACATTGTTGGACATCTGATGCTTAAAGGGGTTGTCCAGGATCAGAAAAAAACATGGTTGCCTTCTTTAAAAAATAGAGACTCACTGGATCACAGGGTATGTATGTTATTGCAGTTGAGCCCCATTAAATTCAGTGAACTGAGCCACAGTTCCAGACACAACACACTGAAAAGTTTAGGACTGTTTGTAAAGGAAAAGTACATGTTTTTCTAATACTGGACAACTCTTTAAAGTGTACTTTGAGTGCCAAATATCTTAAAAGCATAAAATACAACTAGGGACTAAAGACATTTTAGATACACTTGGATCCTAGTGGCTACAAGGGCACAAAGGCCACCATTAATTGTAGCAGACACCCATTGTATACAGTAAATGGCACACGGTATGTAGTTAGTGAGGGGCCCTGGTACCTCTACTATATTAAGTCACAGGAGGTTCTAGTTATGTCTCCAATACAGTATATATATCCTGCATCTTCTTAGTAATGTTTGTTCATTCCTGTCTTTTTTAGGAAAGCCATTTGTAAACACTATGATCTTGAATGCTGCGGTGGCAAACATCATTGTGGCAATCACACTTGGGCATCGAATGGACTACGACGACCCCCAATTTAGAAGACTGATAAGCTTGACAAATGAGAATCTTAGACTTATGGGATCTCCAATGGTGTTGGTAATGACATCAGATACTGTGTATTTTATCTAATTAAGAATGAGGAGCATTAGGAATGACAGAACTGATTTTCCTGGATTTAGATTTGCAATGAAATTAGAATGATTTGCATTTAAGAGCATCAATAGACAAAATATTACCTCAATTTGTAAAGGGAACCTATCACATTGAACCTGCTAAATGATCTGGCAGCAGCATGCTGTAGAGCAGGAAGAAATGAGAAAATTGATATATTGATTATTTAGAAAAAAAAATAGAAATTTATTTAAATTTATTTTGGGTTACTCACTTTTGTCACCAGCAGTTTAGATACTGATGACTGTGTATTGAGTTATTTTGAGGACACACCAGTTTTACACTGTTATACAAGCTGTACACTGACTACTTTATATTCTATCAAAGTGTCATATCTTCAGTGTTGTTCCATGAAAAGATATAATACAATACTGTATTTATAAAAACTGGAGGGGTGAACTCACCTTTGTGAGATACTGTATCTTCTATCACCAGCAGCAAGAAGAGAAAGAGATTAAGGGCGACATTTGTGAAATCTGATGCCGACACGGCAGTTCTAAATCATTATAAAGTAGTGTAGAATACGATAGTATGTATGAAAGAGTGTTATATGCCCAACTTTGTTTCAGCCATGTTATGGATTTGTTTGGCCTATTTTGTGTAAAGGCTGAAACGTTCTTGGCGCATTTAAAAGTGTTGTGCCTCATGCAGACTGCACCAAGTTTATATACGTTTTGACCCAGGGAGAGCAGAGGAGAGGCTGGGGGGTTAAAACTTATGTCACGGTGGCCTTTCCTCCTAACCTCACTTACTCCCCCGGAGTCACACACAATCGACGTAGGGGAAACGCTGCAGGTGCTGAGGAGAGATGATGGGAGTTCTACTCCTCAGATTCCCCGGGACACACTCTTTCTTGGGTTGATGTTAATCCCCTTCACTGCCTGTAGATGTTGTGTGGAAGGTGTCCATGGTGTCGGTGCAGCAGATAATAAACAAGTAGGAAGACAAGATGGAGGGTGAAAACAAAAGCACAATTCTTTACGTCACGAAATGTGTGAAACCTGGTAAAGCCTTTTTCAGTAAATACATTTCTTAATTTTCTGAGTCAGCAGTAAGGACGGTTGACCTCACTTCACAGACACACTGATCAGTACAACTTCTGCAGGAGCTATATGCAACCAGGGACCGCTTAGTGGCCAGGTGTTAGGCCGCAGCATACTAAATCCCAACTACCTCTGAAAAGGGAATATTCTTTATCTTGCTCTTCGGGGATTTCCACCCCAGTATGAGTCTCTTTATCCTATAGCTGGTAGGACTCCCATCTTTAGCTACTGCTTAGCTGGTGACCCTCAGGATTAGAAGTCAATATTGGCTTTGTTCTCCTCTGGACCAAGGTCCAGGGCTGATCCACTTTGGATCACATGCTACTTGTCACCCCATCACTCTCAAGACTCAGACCAACTGAACTTCTTGCCTCCAACTCCTATAACTGCCTCCAACTGCCACTTCTGGTGTGAGACCTCTCCACCCCACTTTCCAATCAGGAGTTAGGTGTTGAAACATGTGGTGTGAGGTACATCAGGAGGGTAGAACCCTTGCTGGCACAGTGGCTGACACAACACTTTCCTAAAGATACATAACACATTATATACATTACATATAAATGACATATAATATACTGTGACAATAATACATCCCTGGCTCACCCTTACAGACTACAATACCCTTTACTGTGGTACTACATACAGTTTATATCTATAGAACAGGGCTCAAAGTCCGCCAGAAAACTGTTGCAGCCCCGTTCATACAAGTTGCCCCAGATCTTTTGTATCAGATTCAACTTTGTTTTCTTTTAACAGCTCGCTAGCATATTCCCATTCCTCGAGGTTTTGCCCGGTAGTCACAAAACACTAGTGAAAAATATTGCAGAGATTTATGACTTTATCAGAAGAACATTTGTAGAACATCTGGAGAACTTGGATGAAAATGATCAAAGAAGTTTCATTGATGCATTCCTTGTGAAACAAAAAGAGGTACAGAAGGTTTTTGGGTGCTTTCTATATTTTATGATGGTCCACCTAAAAGATATAGTGGGCCTTATGTATGATAACTGTCTAGCAGTAAGACTGTCTTTGCTGCTAATATCAACCAATTAGAGTTCAGCTTTTTTTTTTCCGAAGCACTATATGAAATGAAAGCTGTGCTCTGATTGGTTGCTATGGGCTCTGATTGTTTGGCAACAACTCAAGTCGTTGAGCTAGACAGTATTCATACATGAGGCACAGTATGTTTTCCTCACAGTTGTAGGTCATATAGGTCAAATATTTCATAATGTTTGGTAAAAGCTCCAGTATGACTTTTCTGGGTTCACACTGTGATTTGCTCCCCTGTGAGACCTTCACTATGGGTATCTGTCAAGATACCTAAAAATATGTCCTGATGGATCCTGTGACCTAGCCACTTGGGGTTGATTGCAATGTTTTGTCCAGCACAGAAAGAATTTAGGTTTGGGAAACAGAGCAAAGGTATTTCACAAGTGAATGTACATGGGTCACAGGATTCAGGATACCAGGAGACCAAGCCTAAAGTTTATTTTACACACTGGGGTGTAATAGAAGTATTTACACCACAGCTACGGAAGTTAATCAGGGACAAGAACAGTGTGCAGCCTACGCTGTAGCTTTTTACCAATGTTATGACGTAAGGTTATAACAAATGTCGACAAGGTGTTAACAAAATGGTATTTACTAACTTTGTATTTTGATATATTTTTTTAGGAAACAAAAAAATCTCAGTTGTATTTCCACAATGATAATCTAACAACAGTTGTAAGAAGCTTGTTTTCAGCAGGAATGGAGACAACTTCTACCACGCTGAACTGGGGACTACTACTGATGATAAAATATCCAAAAATCCAAGGTAAAGGTGGAGCAGAGATGGGTTTTTACCTCACATCTTGGTCATATTACAATATATTATTGTGTGGGTTTGAATAAATTTCTGAGCCTGTAAGATGCCATTGACCGATGGTAACCGTACCAGGGCAGGTGTGCAGATGATGGTGCATAAGGCCTACCACTGTAGTGTTGAAGTTGGAGGTTAGGTTAATCCAATGCTAGGTAGACTCACTGAGACAACAGACGTTGAGGTCTTAACAGGCTTTACTTATGACACAAACTTAGAATTTACAGTTATTTATTTCCCTTTCACACCTTTGATATACTCTCCCTTTTTTTTATTCCCTAAGCTTAAAACCTCCACTTTGTCAGCCAAGCAGAAATAGCATCTCAATGTGTATTGCTGTCATACCATCCTGTGGTCACCTATGTTCTACTGGCACCCTCTCAGTCCCCTCCAGTCATGGGAAACCAGAGCTTCCATATAACACTTCTCCAAAATGACCTAGTGACTGGCCAATGTCCTCTCCAGAAAAAATGGTTTTGGACGACAGCATCTTAAAAGCAGGAGTGAACTTTATTCCAAAGTGAAAAAACACCATAGCAACGTTTCGGCCCGTCAATACATGGCCTTCTTCAAGCAAGCTTGCTTGAAGAAGGCCATTTATTGACGGGCCGAAACATTGCTATGGTGTTTTTCAACTTTGGAGTAAAGTTCACTCCTGCTTTTAAGATGCTGTAGTTCAAAACCATTTTTTCTGGAGTTGACCCTTGGTGAGTTGTGGGCTTACTCACCTTAGGACGGACTTTGCATTTATCACTATTCAGTGATTGTGGAATTTTGTGTGCTGTTCCCATCTCTGTGTTTTTTGGCCAATGTCCTCTGTCAAGCTCCTATTCCTCTGCACTGGTATCTATCTATCTATCTATCTATCTATCTATCTATCTATCTAAGGAAAAAATATAATGCAGCACTCAAATAAGGAGTGCACGCAGAAGGGTATTAGACCAAAAACCCTAAATATGTAAAGTAGAAAAATCCATAGCACTCCAGTTCAGGTAAAAAAGTGAAAAACTGTGATTTATTCACCCATACAAGGCAATGTTTCAGCTCTACATTAGAGCCTTTCTCAAGCAATATGGTATATACATAGGAGGTAATTTATACCAGAATACATAATTAACATGCTCAATTGATCATTAGTGAAAAACATATAAAATACATATTACATAAATATCAAAATCTATAGTGTCAAACAACAATATTCAAATGAGTGACAATAATAACAAAGCAAGTGCAAAAATGTAAAACAATCTATTATAAATATATATAGTGTACAATATAGTGTAATTAAACAATTAATAGCACATGTGCAGATAGTGATTAAAAGTAGTCAAAAATAACGTGAACAAACACTCACCATGGATACAACCTAATACAGCATGTTTACGGCGTCTATGCCGTTAAAGTGCGCATGTCTGTGATGTAAAAGGACATGACATCATGCCCATACCAGCAAAAGACAAAAAAATCAGCATGCGCGAATAAGCGCGCAAGCGCATAAAATGCCAGTACCCTTACTAAGCCCTAGAGCTTAATGCACATGCGCGAACTCGCGCAATAACAACAATGTTAACCGGAGATCATCCGGATAAAAAATAAAATAAAACATAAAATAAAGTAAAATAAAAGCTGGGATTAATCACAGGTAAATGTAATCGGTATACCCCACATAAATATATTATAAGAGGCTTAACAGGGACAAAATAAATACTACGTCCTATGCAGGGGCTAAAGGAATGCAGGGAATATGACCCAACAAGAGACACATAACCTTGCATATGCGGTTAAATATGATTATACCACCATCCAATTATGGACCAGCAGATACCCACAGAAACCAACCAGTAGCCACCTGTGTCAGACGGGTTGATATACCGTTATCCCAAATGGGACAAAACAGAATACCTTCCATAATAGTAAAGCAAGTCCCATCATGAACCAGGGGGGCGCAAAGCTAAAGAGCAGCGCTACCAATATAACCTGTATAGCACCCAACAAATATATATATATTATATATATATATATATATACACTCACCGACCACTTTATTAGGTACACATGCTAGTAACGGGTTGGACCCCCTTTTGCCTTCAGAACTGCCTCAATTCTTCGTGGCATAGATTCCACAAGGTGTTGCAACGATGCTCAATTGGTACCAAGGGGCCCAAAGAGTGCCAAGAAAATATTCCCCACACCATGACACCACCACCACCAGCCTGAACCGTTGATACAAGGCAGGATGGATCCATGCTTTCATGTTGTTGACGCCAAATTCTGACCCTACCATCCGAATGTCGCAGCAGAAATCGAGACTCATCAGACCAGGCAACGTTTTTTCCAATCTTTACTGTCCAATTTCGATGAGCTTGGGCAAATTGGAGCCTCAGTTTCCTGTTCTTAGCTGACAGGACTGGCACCCGGTGTGGTCTTCTGCTGCTGCAGCCCATCTGCCTCAAAGTTCGCCGTACTGTGCGTTCAGAGATGCTCTTCTGCCTACCTTGGTTGTAACGGGTGGCTATTTGAGTCACGGTTGCCTTTCTATCAGCTCGAACCAGTCTGCCCCTTCTCCTTTGACCTCTGGCATCAACAAGGCATTTCCGCCCACAGGACTGCCGCTCACTGGATGTTTTTTCTTTTTCGGACCATTCTCTGTAAACCCTAGAGATGGTTGTGCGTGAAAATCCCAGGAGATCAGCAGTTTCTGAAATACTCAGACCAGCCCTTCTGGCACCAACAACCATGCCACGTTCAAAGGCACTCAAATCACCTTTCTTCCCCATACTGATATTTGGTTTGAACTGCAGGAGATTGTCTTGCCTAAATGCACTGAGTTGCCGCCATGTGATTGGCTGATTAGAAATTAAGTGTTAACGAGCAGTTGGACAGGTGTACCTAATAAAGTGGCCGGTGAGTGTATATATATATATATATTATTATGTTTAAATATATATATATATATATATTTAAAAAATTATAAAAAAATAATAGTATAATAAAGCAAAAATGACTTTATTTAAAATAATTCAAAATATATATATATATTAAATACAGAAAACATTCAGAAAAAGCCTGTATGTTTATATCCAATGGGAGAATTCATCCATAAACAATCCATTTAATTCTCAATCCTCAAAAGTCCATCTGAAAAAAATTAATAAAAAAAATATAAATTAATATATAAATATGCAAATACCACACCTACAATTAAAGAAAGAGACATAAAAATTACTCAAAACAATAAAGAATAAGCATAAATAACAATGTTCGTCAATATTTTGAAATCCACATTTAAACCAAATGGTTGTAAAGTATTTATATGAAAAATCCAATATAGCTTTTTCCGTTTAAGTGCAATAACACGATCACCTCCTCTCCTATGTATTGGAATATAATCAAGGAGCATGAATCTCAAATCCTTTTCACTATGTCCTGCTTCTGTAAAATGCTTAGATACAGGCAAATCCATTATTTTCTTTCTGATGGTGTACTTATGTTGGTTAATACGTGTTTTAGAATTGCATCTAGTCTCTCCAATGTAAACCAAGTTACAAGGACACCAGAGGGGATATATAACCCAATCTGATGTACAAGTCAGGTAGTATTTGATATTACACTCAAAACCAGTCTTGGGATGGACAAATTTATCACCTTTAATCATTAAAGGACAATTCACACAAGACAAACACGGGAAAGAACCTTTTCCAGACACTCCAAAATATTTCTGTCTCGCTATCATATTAGATCCAACATCTGATTTGACTAAGCGATCTCTCAGATAACGACTTCGTCTATATGACATTAAGGGCATGTTGGCAAATATATCAATGTCGCTGTATGATTTTTGGATAATGAGACAATATTTCCGAATAATATTAGTAATTTTTCCACTGTAATCGTTATATGTAGAAATAAATGGAATCCTATTAGCCTGCTTGTGTGTTCTACCTTTAAAAGTGTCAGCTCTAGATAAATTCTTAACTTTAGTTTGATGTAACGCTAGTAATTTTTTGGGATATCCACGTTGACGAAAATTATTAACCATCATATCCAATGCTGAGTCAACATCACTCTCTTGGTCAACTATCCTTCTCTCCCTAAGCATCTGACTAAAAGGTAGAGAATTAATCATACGTCTAGGATGGCAACTATCATAGCGCAATATTGTATTACAGTCGGTACTCTTAATAAATAAATCAGTATGTAACTTATTATCGACAATTGAGACTTTAGTATCCAAAAATTTTACAAAATCCTTACAAGATGTTAATGTAAACTTCAAACAGGGATCAATTTGATTCAAAAACTGATGAAAGAGAATAAGATCATTTTCTGTACCTAACCAAATAAAAAAAATGTCATCTATGTTTCGCCACCACCCCAGCACATAGCTGAAGTGGTGGGACACATAGATCTTTAACTCCTCTAACCAATCCATATATAGGTTCGCATAGGATGGATCAACATGCGAACTCATGGCGGTTCCTTGCAACTGTAAATAAAAAGAATGAGCAAACAAAAAATAATTACATGTCAAAATCAAATCCAAAAGAGTCATTAAATATTCACAACAAGTACCCGAAAAATCTGACTGTTGTAAAAAATAACCAATAACTGTCTTACACCTTTCATGGTTAATTGAAGTGTATAACGAAACAACATCAAAAGATGCCAAAATTGCTACATCCGGAACATAGATATCCTTAATTTTCAACAGAAAATCAGAAGTATCACGCAAATACGATTTCATAGTGTATACATGTTTAGATAATACACGGTCAAGAAAAATAGATATGTTACTCATAATACTACCTTGTCCAGACACTATCGGTCGTCCAGGGGGATCTATAAGAGATTTATGTATTTTAGGTAAGATATATAGCAATGGAGTAATAGGGTTATCTACCTTCAAAAATTCAAACAACTTTTTATCCAAGATTCCTTGCTGTATACCATCATTCAATATATTCAAAACCTTGGTCATGAAAGTATTCTTAGGATCCTCAGATAACTTACGGTATACATTAACATCATTCAGTTGTCTATAAATTTCTTTTAAATACATAGCTGTATCCATAATAACGACTGCTCCCCCTTTGTCTGCAGGTTTAATTGTTAAATTATGACTCTTAGTTAATTGATCTAGAGCTATCAATTCAGCATGTGTAATATTTGGATGTACAATACCCTTGTCTGACTGACGTATAATTTGAGGAACAAAATTACTCTTTGCCTGTAACCTATAATCACTAAAACGTAACTCAGAAGATTGTGGTAGCCCAGTAGAAACGTTGTTCTTATCCAACTGGTGAAACCACACCTTTAACTTCAGGTTACGAAAAAACTGATTAAGATCTAACTCCAATTGAAACCAGTCCATCTTTTCAGCAGGACAAAATGATAACAGCTTATCAAGTAATTTAAGTTGATCATCAGTAAGTACTGCTGAAGAAATATTTACCACAATTTCTTTGTTTGAGGAACTCTCTTTCTCTGAGGTTCCATATTGGGTGATTGAACCGTCTCCTGTTTCTTGGACCTTGTTTTTCTTGAGACGTCTATGCTTGCGTCCCCCTCTCCTTGTGCACTTGTGGAAGCAAAATCCATGTTGTTCAAAGGTCCTAAAAAATCTTTCTGTGCACCACCAGATTGAACAAAATCGGTTTTCTTCTTCATCATTTTCTTATTGTCCATCCTATCAGAACCATTATTACTGTACAAAGTGTAAACCTGACCATTCTTGTAATCATTCAAATCCCTGTTGCATTTTTTGTCTTCTTTATCTCTTCAGTGTCATTACGAAACTTTATAAGTGATATATTCAACCGATCCAAAAATTCTGTGCATTCAATTTCAGATAGAATAGAATTAAGCATTTCAAGTGATTCATTCTTTTTAGATTTAAGCAGAGTCAATTCTTTAGTCAAAAAATCCATGTTCAGCAACATCAAATCCATTGCATATTTGTTTGATATCTGTTCATATTTATTACGAAATTCCACATTATTCATAAACATATTAGGACGTAACTGAGATCTCATGCCACGTGGTATCTGCTGATTTTTATAATATTCGCTAAAGGTAATTAAATGCAATTCTAGTGTAAGAAGTCTTTTGGAATCAAATTCATAGTTACGTTTCATATCTGAAGTTGCCGGAATATTGAGAAAAGATGCATCACCCCCTATGTTATTGAGAATCCCCCACCCTTTCTCTTTTTGTGGGAAAATCCATGGGTGCAAGCTGTGTCCCATTTTACGTAATGGGATCCAAAAAAGAGTGGGCCCCCCCACTTTTGGTCCATCAAAGTAATGAAAAAAATAATGCACACCAAAATTCAAAAGGGGGGCACGCAAAAGGGGTATTAGACCAAAACCCAAAATTGTAAAGTAGAAAAATCCACACACTCCATTCGGGTAAAAAAGTGAAAAACTGTGATTTTTTTCACCCTCGGGGAAACTTTTCAGTTACAATAGAGCCTTTCTCAAAATTTTTGGGAAACTACAAGGAGGTAATTTATACCAGAATCTAATTAACATTTTCAAGGGTCTTTAGTGAAAAACTTTTAAAAAAGCATTTACATAAATACCAATCATTTCAAACAACAATATTCAAATGATGACAAAATAACAAAGCAATGCAAAAATGTAAAAAAAATCATTAAAAAAATTTAAATATAGGTACAAAAAAGTGAAAATTTTTTTAAAAAAAAATTTTAATGCACTGTGCAAAATAGTATTAAAAGTAGCCAAAAAAAAAAGTGTAAGGGTCCGTCAGGGGCGACAACGACACAGCAGCTGACCCTGACACTATCCCAAACCCCCTTCCCCTCCCTTTTTTGGGGTCCCGACCCTTAAAGGGTCGGCCCCCCCCCAAAGACGAGCACTATGCTGAATACTGAAAAAACAAGCGCAACAAACATCAAACACAAAAAGGGACGGTCAAGCAACCCCAAGGGGAAATATCGGGAACGCGGTACAAATAGAAGGCGAAAAAAAACGTAAAAACAAGCAGATAAGAAAACCGGGGAGGACAAATAAAGAGGGCGAGTATGGGCAAACAGCCCATATAAACGGCAAGGAAAGGACAGAAAAACCTTAAATACCTTCCTTAGAACAAAGGACAAGGGGAAAATAGGAGAAAAAACGGAAAAACCAAATAGGAAGTAGAGCTGTAAATCCCCGGGAAAAGGAGCCCGGTTTTAACCCATGGAGGCTGGAAGATTCCTGGCCCAGCGGGGCCAGGAATCAATAAGATAGCAGGGAGAAAACCCTTTTCACCAGTTTAAACACAATGAGACACTATGCCCAAAACCAGGTTTACCGCATCGGCCCTCCGGCGACCAAACTCAAAGTGGGGTTTTTTCGGGGAGATCATGACAGTACCCCTCCCACCCTTATGGGGCCCCCGGGCCCCTCAACAACCCCTAGGTTTCAAAATGGACTTGGTTAATCTTTCCTTTTCCAGCTTGGAAGCAGTTTTTCAGATGGGGCCGGAGCGGGGCATATTTTGGTCTGGTTCGGCGGTTTTTTTCTAGGTTTTTTTTTTTAATGGCGTTTTTTTGGGGCTTTGACTCCACCCAACGTGCACAATCGATTAAAAGCAATTTCTATTTTAGTTTCACACCTTTTTGGCGGGAAAAACGTAAGGGGGGGCCTCGTTACGGCAAAAGCGGGGCCCCTTGGGGAGGAAAAAAATTTGTGAACGGTTTTTGGGGGAAAACAAATCGAAGGGAAGGTGGTGCAACACTCCCGAAAAAAAGAAATTTTAAAGGGTTTCTCATTACAGATGCATAGATTCCGTTCCGGGGCGACATTAGCTTCCCCTGGAGGAGGTCTATAGGACAAACACGGGTGGTGTGGAGGGGATGTTCCCCAACATCCCCATCAAAACGCTAGAATTACATTCTGAAATATATACATTAATTACAGCAAAACACCAAGGGGTGCACTATTTTCGAATGAGCACCACAAGTCACCCCCTTTGATCAATCGGTGGTTTTCCCGTGAACAACCGGATTATGGAGGGGGGAGACAGGGGAACCCAAGAAAATATCTGCAGAGAGTTTCCCATGACAAAAAATGAAAATTTTTCAGTTGCGAACTCCCAACATTTAAAGTGACCTCAGCATACAAAATTTTATTTTCCCTGTTAGTGAGGTAGAATCACACCTGAAACCCAAAAAAGGGAGAACAAAAGGAAAAAATTCCCAAACCCCAAGGCTTTTGCAACACCATTACTGATAAATTAGCGCAGCACCCGAAAATCAGGGCACGACAAGCAAAAGTTTTTGGGAAAAAAACTAAGGGTTACGGGCAAAAAAAAAACTTGTTATTTGAGTTAGGAGTACCTGTAGATCCGAGTTCCCTTCCTGGAAATTGTGCAACATTCGGTGTTACCTTGGGGTGATTTTAGGCCTAATAGGACAGTTTTCTCAGGAAATGGTCGGGCTTCCCGCAATAAAGGCACAAGGCGTTCTCCAATCGGTGTCTCCTCCTGGTGGCAGCAGACATAAGACCCAACACCATGGGTTCTTCTCCCAGAAGACTGAAGGGAGAGGGGAGAGAAGACTCTCAAAGAAGGAAGAAGCGGGTTTTACAGGAAAGCCTGACTTGAGTTGAACAGTCAAACCCCTTGCTTTTCCCTACGTCTCTCCCTCATCTTCTGTCAATAGTCACAGCTAGAGTCATAAAGTCACTCAGGGTCTCAGGGATTGGATGGCTGACCATAGCATCCTTCACGGCATCAGACAGTCCTTGTCTAAAAAGGGGTCTTCAAGAGGTTGGTCTGACCACCCATCAACGTACACCATTGGCGAACTCAGAACAGTATCTTCAAGCCGAGCGGCGGCCCGGGCTGAATAGATATCAAATGAGTCTTTTGCCCATGCCACACGGTTGGGGTTATCATAAAACCTGTCCTAAAGCCAAAAAAATCTTCCACTGATCTCACACTCAGGGCTTCAGAGGGTATTCTAATCCCCAACCTGAGTGGGCCCTGGAGGAGAGACACAACAACTGCTACTTTCTCACTTCAGTGGGAAATAGTTGAAGCGAAAAAATAAATTACATGATTCCCTAAAGGTGGACCTGTCAGGATTTCGTCAAAGCGATCAGGAACATCTTAGATTATGACTATATGCTAGGATCCACAAAAACAGGGGCAGGTAGGGACACAGACGGCGGCAAGTCCAGGTAACCGGGTTAGTTTATGGCATCCAAAACGCTGTGAGACTTGATTAATAAGCCCCCCCAAAGCCCTGAGGTTTGAGTTGTCAACTCATCCAAGCGGTCGATGACCGACAAGTCGGAAACTCATTTTTGAACCGCGAGGGGAGTCGACTGGGGTAAGGCCTGTTATAATTAGGGATCCGTCAGGGGCGCATGAAAAAGACACAGACAGGTGAGGCCCTGACACTGATCCCAACCCCTGCCCTGCCTTTTGGGGTGCCCGACTCCTTAATGGGTCGGCCCCAACCAGAAGACTGAGCACTATGCTGAATAGCGTGAAAACACAAGACGCAGACAAACAATACAAACACAATAAAGGACGGTCAACAAGCTAAGTCGTAACTATCGGGAACGCGGTACACAGTCAGAAGGCAGAAGAATAAACGTGAAACAACAGAGTAAGTTAACCAGGGAGGCACAGAATAAGAGGGCGAGTTATAGGGAGAAACAGAAACCCTATAACAGGCAAGGGGAAAAAGACAGAAGAACCCCTTTAAAAACCTTCCAGGAGAACTAAGGGCAAAGGGCAATAGGAGGAAGAAACGGAAGACCAGATAGTAAGTTAGAGCTGTCAATCACCCAGAGCAAGGAGCCAGGTTAAACCCCTGGAGTGCTGGAAGATTTCCCGGCCCAGGCGTCCGGCCCGGAATCAATCAAGATAGCAGGGAGAAAACCCCGTTCACACTAGTAAACACAAATAGACACTATGTCAGAAACCATGGCTACTTCCTTTGGCCCGGCCGCGACCAGAACTCAAAGCTGGGGTTCTTTCTGGCATGATCATGACAAACGTGAACAAACACTCACCATGGATACAACCTAATACAGCATGTTTACGGCGACTATGCCGTTAAAGTGGCATGCCCTTTTGATGTAAAAGGACAAGACATCATGCCCACACCAGCAAGACAAAAAACTCACCATGCGCATGCGCGAACAAGCGCGCAAGCGCATAAAATCACAGAACCATTACTAAGCCCTATAGCTTAATGCACATGCGCTAACTCGTGCAATAACAACAATATTAACTGGAGATCATCCGGATAAAAATAAAATAAAACATAAAATAAAGTAAAATAAAAGCTGGGATTAATCACAGGTAAATGTAATAGGTATACCCCACATAAATATATTATAAGAGGCATGTTGCTGCATCCTATGCAAACCTATATATGGCTTGGTTAGAGGAGTTAAAGATCTATGTGTCCCACCACTTCAGCCATGTACTGGGGTGGTGGCGAAACATAGATGAAATTTTTTTGTTTTTGTTAGGTACACTAAAATGATCTTATTCTCTTTCATCAGTTTTTGAATCAAATTGATCCCTGTTTGAAGTTTACATTAACATCTTCTAAGGATTTTGTAACATTTTTGGATACTAAAGTCTCAATTGCCGATAATAAGTTACATACTGATTTATTTATTAAGAGTACCAACTGTAATACAATATTGCGCTATGATAGTTGCCATCCTAAACGTATGATTAATTCTCTACCTTTTAGTCAGATGCTTAGGGTGAGAAGGATAGTTGACCAAGAGAGTGATGTTTACTTAGCATTGGATATGATGGTTAATAATTTTCGTCAACAGGGATATCCCTAAAAATTACTCGCGTTACATCAAACTAAAGTTAAGAATTTATCTAGAGCTGACACTTTTAAAGGTAGAACACACAAGCAGGCTAATAGGATTCCGTTTATTTCTACATATAACAATTACAGTTGAAAAGTTACTAATATTATTCGGAAATATTGTCCCATTATCCAAAAATCATACAGCGACATTAATATATTTTCCAACATGCCCTTAATGTCATATAGACGAAGTCGTTATCTGAGAGATTGCTTAGGAAAATCAGATATTGGATCTAAGATGATAGCGAGACAGAAATATTTTGGAGTGTCTGGAAAAGGTTCTTTCCCGTGTTTGTCTTGTGTGAATTGTCCTTTAATGATTAAAAGTGATAAATTTGTCCATCCCAAGATTGGTTTTGAGTGTAATATCAAATATTATCTGACTTGTACATCAGATTGGGTTATATATGCCCTCTGGTGTCCTTGTAACCTGGTGTATATTGGAGAGACTAGATGCAGTGCAAAAACACGTATTAATTAACATAGATACACCATCAGAAAGAAAAGAATGGATTTGCCTGTATCTAAGAGTTTTACAGAAGCAGGACATAGTGAAAAGTATTTGAGATTCATGCTCCTTGATTATATTCCAATTAGAGATGGGCGAATTGATTCTAACGAAGTGGAATTCGTTTAAAATTTCAGGAAAACTTCGGTTCTGAATGAAGTCGAAGTTTGGGGTACTTCGGGTGAACGAAGTGTGCTTTTGATTGAGAAAATGGCTGCGAGCACATGACGTTACATGGGGCAAAGCACTCTGGGAGGAAGAAGGGCATAGCCTGGATGACATGTGCAGATATGAAGCCAATCAGAGACCGGCGGGATTCTGTGATGTCACCGCACTATATAAGTCCGGGCGAGACGCTGGGAGCTCACACTCCTCTCACTGTACTGATCAGGGAAGGTGCTGCCGCAGCTGATTGTAATAGCTCTTACTGAAAAAACTGATTTTTTATACAGCGATTTTTGTGGGGGTTTTTCAGCCCTTTTCTCAGAGATTGCTTTCTTTAAAGTTTTTATTTCTGTTTTTTTTGGGGGTTTTTTGGGTCTGAAGTCCAGGGGTGGTCCCGGGTGCGGGTTTTAAATTTTTTAATTTCATCTGCTCACAGCACATTGGAAAATTTCCAAAGGGGGGTTTTAAACCGTTCCTGTTGTATTCATTTAAAGAAACAGCGTTTTTCAAAACAAAATACCACTTTATTTTTTTGGGGCCTCAATTCTTTTGCGGGAATTTACTTTCCGGGGTTAAAAAAAAACGTTTTTTTTTGCCCATGGGGACCAAGAAAAACCCTCTTTTTTTACGCCAAAAAAATAAAATTTTTTTCCCGTGGCCAATTCACAAAACGAAAAGGGTTTAAATTTCAATTTTTTCTCTTTTTGTGTAGCATAGAAAACACGCCAATTTTTAACAAACTACAAAGCTGGGAGTTTGGGGGTTTTCTCAATTGTTTGGCGCAAAATTTTCATTTCCCGGGGTTTTAAATTTAAACGTTGTTTTTTTGCCCGGGTGACAAAAAAAAAAACCCTTTTTTTTCACCGCCAAAAAAAAATTTCAATTTTCCTGTTTCCATAATTACAAGCGGAGGGGATTTTAAATTTCAATTTTTTCCTTGTTGTGTAAACGTTTGGGAAAAAAGCAATTGTAAACGCTACAAAGCTAAATAGTTTTTGCGGCTCCCAAATTTTTTGGCGCAAAATTTTCATCCAGGGGTTAATTAAAAAGTTGTTTTTTTTGCGGGGGTGGGCAAAAAAAAAAACCCGTCTTTTTTTTACCGCCAAAAAAAAACAATTTTCCTGTACTTTAAATTTCCCAAACGAAAAAAAGGGTTTTAAATTTAAATTTTTTTTTTCCCTTTTTGTTTTAGCGTAGAAAACATGGCCCTTTTTAACCCCGCTACAAAGCTCGTAGTTTTTGGTTTTTCTCAATTGTTTGGCCCTTTAATCCAGGGGGTTTTTTTTAAACGTTGTTTTTCTGCTGTGGTGACTCCCAAAAAAACTGTCTTTTTTCCCCCGCCAAAAAAAATTTTAAAATTTTCCTTTTAGCATAATTTACCCAAGGGGAAGTTTTAAATTTAAAATTTTTTTTTCTTGTGTAGGTAAAAAAAACACGCCCCAAATTGTAACACGTCCCAAAAATTTGTAGTTTGTGGCTCTCAAAAATTTTTTTGCGCAAATTTTTAAAAAAAAGGGGGTTTAAATTAAACGGTTTTTTTTCTGTTTTTGGTGACTCCAAGAAAAAGCCTTTTTTTCACCGCCCAAAAAAAAAAATTTTTCCCGTAGCTTAAATTTACCCTGCGAAGGTTAATTACAATTTTTTTTTTTCTTGTTGTGTGCGTAGAAAAAAACGCTACAAAGCTTGAAGTTTGTGGTTGTCAATTGTTTTTGGGGAATTTACATCCAGGGGTTAATTTTAAAGGTTTTTCTGCAGTTGTATCAGTAAAAAAAAAACTTTTTTTTTTTCACCGCCCCAGAAGAAAAATTTTTGTGGGATAAAATTTTTTTTCCCAAAGGGTTTAAATTAAAACCTTTTTTGTGCTTTTTTTTTCAGTAAAAAAAAACAGAGTTTTTAAAAAGGGGGAATAAAAGTAAATTTTTCCGGGCCCCATTTGTGGAGGCAAATTTTATTTTCCAAGGGGTTTCCAAATTGTTTCTGGGTTCATTTGGAGGGCAAATAAGGGTGTGTTTTATCATATACAGATTTTCTTCATTTAAAAAAGTGTTGTACTTTTTAAAAACAATCAGTATGTTTAGACAGAGAGGGGGGGAGGCTCTTTACTGCGGAAATGGCAGAGGGACAAATAAATTCCCGGGCCCAAAATCGCAAACACAGCAAAAGGGGACCCTCGCCCGCAAAGGGGGCACTCGGGGAGGCCAAAACAAAACCCCTGTCACTAGCGGCCGTTGGTTGGTTTTAGCAACCCCAAATTTGGGTTTTTGATTGGTTTTTACTTGGGGCATCCCCTTCCTTTCCCCGTTGGAAAATCTGCAACCCAGCCAAGAGTTGGTGGGGAAAGTCAGACCAAAACCCCTTTGTTGGCATGGGCCGGGGGCGGGGTCAGCGGCCCACCTGTTCAAACCCGCCTTTTGTCCCATCCCGGGTTTTTTCAGCAGGAAAAATTACTATGTGGTCTGGGCTCAGCGCCCCTATTTAGCGGGGGTTGAACCCAAAATTTTTGGGGGGCAGTCAAACAGTATTGGGAGCGGAAAAAAATGGGGCCCAATATCCCCCGCTTTTGCAGTAGGCGGCAAAGTATAGGGTGTTGGGGAGTGGGATGGGGAGGTATTTGGTTTGTGAGGGGTCAGCCTCGCATACCAAGGGCCCCGGGGATAGGACGCAGTGAAGATGAAACACAAAAGAGAGATGTAGCCGGGCCCGAAATTGGAAGCCCGGGTGAGGCAAGGGCTTCATCAAAAGTAGGGGAAGATGGCGTCCCGCTTTTCACGTCAGGTAGCGGTGCGCCAGGGAAGTGGGTGTGTGGTCATGAAATGGGGCAGCAGGGGGGTGGGAGCCAAGGGGGCCAGGTGAAAAGGGGGGGGAGGGGGGCCAAGCGGCCCAGGGTAAAAAACCCGCTTCGAGGTTCCCCAAAAAAAGTAGCGGCCCCAGGGGGTAGGGAAAGGGAGCGGTGGTAGTAGTAAATCAGTGGGAGCGGGTTTGGCCCGGGTTAAAAACCGATACTCGGCGGGTGTGGCAGTTCTTTGTAAGAAAAGGGGTATGGGGTATATGGAATCTGTGGGGGGAAAGTGAAGGTGGCCAAAGGGGGGCTAACGTTGGAAACCAACCCGGCCCCCGGCGTTTAACCATGCAGCTGTTACCCTCCGGTGGCCCGGGGGAAAAGTGGCTTTAGATTTTGGTGGTCCCCTTCCCGCGCCCCCCAGCAAAAAGCGCGGGAGGCCCAGTGGCACGGGAAAGCCATTGCAAACCAGGTTTAAGGCTTTCCCCCACCTCTGCAGCGGGAGCGTTTATCTTTGACATTTATCTCCCGGTCCGATGTCCGCTCCCTCGCTATCCCTGGCGCCGCATTTATTCAGCGAGGCGATTGAAAGAGAAAAACCGAAAAAGTCCCCACAACCCTTTCCCAAAAGGGGCAGCAGCTGGGCCATGGGTCCCCGTCCAAGTTGGGATACTGCGTCCCTCCCTTTTTTTAAAAAGGTGGACCTGCACCCTTTAGAGGGAATAATGTTGTGCCCCAGCCCGGGTGGAGGTTCCAAAACCAAAAAATTTCTTTTCCAAAAAGGGGAGTTCCCGCACTTCTTTAAAATGTAAAAAAAGAAAGGTGGGACAGTCCTTTAGGGTTAAAACGGTTTGTTCCCAAAGGGCCCGGGGACCGCGGACGGGTTTGGGGCTGTAACTACCGGTCAGGGCCAGTTTCATGGCCTTTAAAAGGGGCCCCCTGGGGTGAAATGTGCTTCAAAACCCGGACACCAACAACGGGGGCAGGAGGGCGCCGCCTTTTTTCCCCCCAGTTGTCAAAATGCGGCCCCCTGGCTTTAAAGTCCCCCTCCCCCCCTCCACCCCCACCAACCCTCTCAGCCTTTCCCCAGTAAGTCCATCAAAACCAATGTGTAGGGCACACGTTTTTCAAATCAGTTTACACCTGGCTTGGCCCCGGCCAAAAGAAAATCACAAGGGGGGGGAATTTCCCCCGTGTCAAAGCAGCCCAAAAAAAATCGGGTGTGTGGGCCCTTTTTTCCCCCGCCAACTGAAAATGGAAACATTGGGGAAGGGGCAAAGGGAGGAACCCATTGGGGGTCCCGCCCGCCCCCGAAGGGAGGGGGTGGGCCCTGCGTCCTGAAAGGGCATGTGTTTTAATCTGGTTGTGAAAAAAGGGTTCCCGAAGTCTTTTCCCCCGATCTTTAGAAAAATTTGAAAATGGCAGGAAAAGTTGCATTTCAATTCATCATTCCTACAAAAACCCCGGAACCCCCCTCCTCGGGGATGCCGGGGCAGAACGGCCTCCCCCCAAAACACTCTTTATATCGAAGTTTCCCCGTTGGGAAATTCCCGCCCCACAATGTTGGAACGACTGTTGAAACCCGAGAAGGCCATTAACGTTTTTTTTTGTTTCCCGGGGGACAGGGAGGGGTCCCTTTTTTAACTTTGAAAGTCAGCCCGTGGCAAACCATGCGTGGGGAAAGCCCGATTTTTGAGGCCATTCGAGGAGGCCAAAGTTATTTGTCGTCGCCAAAAGGAAATAAAGGGGGTGAATAAAGTCCATTCCATGCTTCATGTCCTGGAACAGATGCTGAAAAAATTTTCTTTTGGGCAGGGGGGCTGGGAAAACGTGGGGGATAAAATTCAAATACCTAAAAATTTTAGTCCCGGGGGGGGACTGGGAAAAGGAGGAGGAGGAGGAGGACATTGGAGAGGGAGCATTGTCTGGTGGGAAAAATGTGGATTTTCCCACCCCGGTGCAAGGAAAAGGAGGACCCGCTGGAGGAGTAGAATGGAGATGAGGAAAAACCCAGGGGAGAAGACCCGCAAAACCCCGTGGCCAGTTTACAGTGGAGATGGGGCCGGGAGCCCCTCGGGGGTCAAATTGTGCCAATGGCCCCCAGCATGTGATTTGGGCCCGGCTAGTGACAGCCCGAAAAGGGCAGCATCCGGCAGAGGGTGGTTCTGGCTTTTTACCCTTTTGGACCCTCGGCCCACCGGGCCAAAATGGGAGCTTTTTCCAAGCTTTTTTGGGGAGGAAGGACAAAAATCAAAAAACTATAGGGAAACCTCCCCTAGTCAGTTTTCCGCTTGGGTATGGGGCCGGGCTCGTCCCTCCTCTGCAAAGGGCTGACCGGGGGGGGGGGGGGGCGGGGGGGTTTTTTCCCTTTCCCCCACCTATACTGCCGCGGCTGCCGGGGGAAGGAAAGGGGGGGGGGGGGGCAGTACAAAACTCCATCAGCAACAACCTTTAAATTGGAGTCACTGGAAAGAGCGCTTTTCTTCACCCGGCCCCAGTGAGGGGGGCAGTTGCCCCGCAAACCAAACAGCAAAACAGCAGGGAAACCCGGAGCAGACTTTTGAACCAAAGGTGGTGGCCCAAATTTTGGAAAAAGCACTCTTCCCCCCCCAAATTGAAGATCCGCTGGACTAAATGGGCAGGGCCCAAAATGGATGTGTGGCCCCAACCCTTTCTGGGTTTGCAGTGGAGAAAACGGGCCTGTTTCCGGCCAGTTTGGGGTGGGGTAAGAGCGGGTGTTTTAGGGGCGGTTTGGGGGCCTTCGTTCCCCCAAAAGAGAAAACCCCGGGGGTGTCCAGGGGGAAAAGTTTGGGAAAGACTGCCCCCTTTTTTTAAGATGAAAAAAGGCGTGGATCGGCCAAAAAAATTTTCCCCACAAACCCAAAGCCTTAGGGGTCAAAACTACTTTTGCCTTAGGGCCTTTACCCAAAAATGTGGAAATGAGTTTTGGGGGTTTAAAACTACCTGCCTCAGCCAAATAATTTTGATTTCCGCCCCCGCCTGGGTTTCCAAAAATCTGCTGGGCAGTTTTCCATCGCCAACCCAACCATCTTTTTCCAGGGATGGGGGAATTTTTCCACCCCCTCCACACTTGGTCATTGGCCTGTTTTGACCTCATGGGTGCGCTGTGGTGGGTGGGCCCTGAACCCCAAACTCTGTATTGTCCACTGGGCGCCTCAAAGCTTGGTGCTGTTTGGGTTTCTGCCCGGGGGCCCACACACTGTGTCATTGGGGCCACTGTTTTGACCTCATGCTGCTGCTGTGGCTGCTGCCGTGACCTACACAATGTTAATTTTTTCCCCCTTTTCTGAACCCCCATGCTGTTTCTTTTGGCTGCTGCCGGTGGGGCCCAAAACACTGTCATTGTGCACCCGTCTGCCCTCATGCTGATGGGTGGCTGCTGCAGGGCCTTTAAAAACTTGTCATTGTGCCACCCTTTTTTTAACCCCATGTGCTGCTGTGGTGCTGCCATGATTCCCCCACGTTGTCATTTTTGCCAACCCGTGGCCTACTTCCTTTTTTTTTCCACCTCAGAAAAAGTCACTGTTTCCACTGTTTTTGACCTCATCTGTGCTGTGACTGTGCCGTAAACCCACCACTGTGCATTGTGCCACTCTGTGGCCTACTCTGTTTTTGCCCCCTCCAGAAAAAAGGGTTTTTAATTTTTTGGGGGGGCCAAATCTCTGACCTCTGCTCCCGTTTGGGGCCGCCCTCACCTCCAAACCCCTGTCACTGGGTGATGCCCCCCTGAGCCCTCAGCTTGTTTTTTTTTAGCTGTCGCTCGCCCTGACTTTATTTAGGCTACCTTCCCCCTTCAGTTTTTTGGTCATTTTTTCCCTCTTAAAGGCCCAGGGAATTTTATAGGAAGCGATTTAAAAGGGGGTTTGGAGTAAAGTGCTTTTCATACTAAAAACAAAAATTTTTTGAAGACCAAAAAAAAAAGGGCCTTTTTTTTTCCCCCTTTGGGGGGGATTTTAAAAAACATTTTGGGACAACGTTTTTAAAAACACCCTGCAGGCTCCCCGTGGCCCGCCCTGGAAATAGCGGGTTTTTTTAAGTGATTTTGTCCGAAAATTTAATTTGGAAAAGGGAAATTAAATTTTTTTTCGAGAAATTCGGCGAAGTCAGGAACCGGGGTTTTTGGGGAAAATTTGCCCATCTCCCCAATTTTTCCCAAAAAACATAGGAGAGGAAGGGGATCGGGGTTTTTTAAATTTTAAACCGGAAAAATGGCCTATTAAATTTGGGTTTTTTTATTTAAAGAATTTTAAAACCCTTTGGTTTAAATTTTTTTGGGAATTTTTTTTTTAAAAAAAAAAAAATTGCCCGAAAAAAAATTTGGGGGGGGGGAAAAAAAAATTTAAGGGGGGGTTAATTTTTTTTTTTTTTTTAAATTGGTTTTTTGGGGGGAAAAAAAATTTAATTTTTTTTTTTGGGTTTTTTTTTTTTCCTTTTTAAAAATTTTGGGTTAAAGGGGGGGTTTTTTTGGTTAAATTTTTTTCAATTTTTTTATATATTAAAAAAAATTTTTAAAATTTTTTTTTTTTAAATTTTTTTTTCAGGGTGGACCTTTTTAGGATTGAGAAATTAAAAGGATTGTTTATGGTGAAATTTTCCCATTGGGGTATTTAAACCTTTCAGGCTTTTTCTGAATTTTTTTTGTATTTAATATATATATAATTTTTTTTTTTTTTTTTTAATTTTTTTTAAAAAAAGTTAAAGTTTGCTTTTTTTTTTATTATTATTATTTTTTTTTTTTTAAAAAATTTTTTATGTTTTATATATTTGTTTGGTTTCTTTACAGATTAAAATTGGTTAGCACTGCTCTTTTGTTTCGCCCCCCTGGTTCATGATGGGGACCTCTTTACTTTTATGGAAAAATATTTGTTTTGTCCCATTTGGGATAACGGTTTTATCAACCAATTTTGACAAAAGGTGGTTTCTGGTTTGGGTTTTTGTGGGGGATTCCCCTGGTCCATAAATTGGGAAAGGTGGGTATTTTTTTTTATTTAACCCCTTTTGGGAAAGTTAGTGTCTCTTGTTGGGTCATATTCCCTGGTATCTTTAGCCCCTGCATAGGACGTAGTATTTATTTTGTCCCTGTTAAGCCTCTTATAATATATTTATGTGGGGTATACCGATTACATTTACCTGTGATTAATCCCTAGCTTTTTATTTTTACTACGTTATTTATGTTTTATTATATTTTTAATCCGGATTGATCTCCGGTTAACATTGTTGTTATTGGCGCGAGTTCGCGCATTTTATGCAATAAGCCAGTAGGGCTTAGGAAGGGTAATAGGCAATTTTATGCGCTTGCGCGCTTATTCGCGCATGCTGAATGTTTTTTGTCTTATTGCTGGTATGGGGCAGTGATGGTCATGTCCTTTTACATCACAGACCTGCTCACCTTAACGGCAATAGACGCCGTAAACATGCTGTATTGAGGTTATGTTCCCATGGTGATGTTTGTTCACTAAATTTATTTTTGACTACTTTTGAATCACTATCCGTGCACATGTGGAATATTAATTGTTTAATTATACTATATTGTACACTATATATATTTATAATAGATTGTTTTACATTTGAATATTGTTGTTTGACACTATAGATTTTGATATTTTTATGTAAATATGTATATTATAATGTTTGTTCACTAATGATCAATTGAACATGTTAATTATGTATTCTGGTATAAATTACCTCCTATGTATGTACCACATTGCTTGAGAAAGATTCTATCTATCTATCTATCTATCTATCTATCTATCTACCTACCTACCTTCCTTGGGTGCTGGAAACCTTTTTCTCTCTTGGGGCCACATATATAAACATAGCAACCAATAAGAGCGTCCCTTTAATTTCATATAGTGCTCTGGAAAAAAAAAAAGGGGCGCTCTGATTAGTTGCTGTGGGCAACAAAGTGAGTTTTAGACCTAGACAGTTTTCATACATATGGGCCTTGATCTGCGTCAGAAACTAGTGAGTATAACTGCCTAAGGGCATGTCTCCACGGCACGGTTTGCGCTTTTGCAGACCATCTGAAAAACCAGCCGCAAACCCGAGAAACGAACATGGATCCTATGGAAATAGTCGGAGTCAGACAGTTCCCCAACTAGCACTGGATTATTCCGCACAGCAGTTTGCAATACCACCGCCGCGGTTCCCGACGAAATAACATTGTGCTCCAGAGTCACACTATTCTTTCGTCCGGTTTTCAGAAAGAATATGTGCGATTCAATGTGAAGTGGAGAAAAGCCGTCCTCCCCGCAGCCGTGGGGACGGCACTAAACAGGACAAATACCGGTCGGTTCATCCGACCAGTATTTGTCCTCTGCCGTGTAAACAGGCCCTAATGGAATAGAGCATCCTGCTCCTGGAGCACAGATGGCTTTGTGCCCAGGATGAGTCCTTTATACTGGAAGTATAATTCTGTCCCCACTTTTTTGAGATTTTCAGTTAATTTTCCAAATGAAATGGAAAAATGTATAACTTTCAACGTTATGAATAACATTTGACTATAAGAGATTTCCATTCACTGCATTCTTGTACAAACCCTAGATAAAGATATATATTAATATACATGTGTAAAGATACACATTATATACATATAACCCACTTTGTTTGGTCTCACCAAATTACAAGAACATTTCTGTGTTTTTTGTGACAAGGATCTAAATCACCAAATCTTTTTTAATGTCCTCACATGCGTCAAAAATAAATTGTGTGCACAGTTAAAAATCTAAAATCTGCAGCACCCATGCTTTTGTATCGATACAGAAAAATGTCCTTCTCTGTTCTTCAGGGGTTTTGTGATTTCTCAGGTGTGCTCCAATCCCCATCTGTATAAATGATCAGATAAAGCACATTTTAACTTGATATTTTTGTGTTCCTGACCATCATACAGCAAAATTGAAGGGGTTGTCCATTTTTATTATATATACAGAAGCTGCTGGTGCCTTGCTAAACTTAAAAAAAACATTGCACCACGTCCGTCCTCACCTAATTTTCCCGAGCTGCGAGTTCCTGCCTATCTCTCCGTCGAGTTGGTTCTTCTGTTGACTTCCACTGTCTACGATCGGCTCAAAACTGCTACAGCCACTCATTGGCTGCTGTGGTCATGTGCCATAACCTGACATCACCATTCAGAAGTGAATAGCTCAGAGAAGTGATGTCATCAGTGGAAGCCAACCACAGCACCCGGAAGTTAACAGAAGAACCGGATAAGATAGCCAATTGCTGCAGTGCTGGAATGAAGGTTAGATGAGGTGAGTTTGTTTTGGATTTCTTAGGCTATATTCAAGAGATGGGCGAAATTTTCTCAAAAATACGTAGTTTGCGGTCCTTTCGTCCGAATTTTTCCGACAAAAATAAATTCGGTCCGAAATATTACTTTTCGGCACGATCGCGTTACAAAAGCACGTTTATTTCCAGGCTGCACAAGCCCTGCAGGGTCTATAGAACGTTATCCATGCTTAAATATGCAGAG
Organism: Phyllomedusa bahiana; assembly: GCA_025379985.1. Classification (NCBI taxonomy): domain Eukaryota; kingdom Metazoa; phylum Chordata; class Amphibia; order Anura; family Hylidae; genus Phyllomedusa; species Phyllomedusa bahiana. The sequence goes on from JAODAL010001955.1 coordinate 106,179, forward strand.
TGGAGCTTGGTTTGGGTCTTCATACAATGTTTGTTTGTTTAGTATACACTCAGATGTCGTGCCGCCGCTCTAAATCGCTTCACTAAAAATTTCCCTGGGGCACTTAAGAGGCAAAACCAGAACCAAAAACTCAAGCGGGAATGTGAGCCTGATAAAGTCTATGGCATTGAAAGCTGGAAAAAAAACTATGCTGAGAGCTTCAGGTGGCAATAATTAGTGACTAGTAGTGGTTGGAGGAGACTTGGCTGCCAATCCGACAGCACATGTGAGGTCAGCAGATGGCACAATGACATTCTGGAGGTGGAAAACACAGGAAACCAAGAGAAGTGGCACAATCACAGTGTTTAGGTCACGACAGCAGCAGCATGAGATCAGGTCAGTGGCATCTCATGACTGAGGATGCGGAGGTCGGACGCGGCAGCATTAAAAGGTCCAGGCAGTGTCACAATGACATTCTGGAGGCGGCAAGACAGTATTAGCCACAGAAAGTGGTGCACAATCAACAACCGTGTGGATGGTCACGGCGGCAGCAGTAATGAGATCAGTCAGTGGCACAATGACATTCGGAGGTGGCAAAACAGTATTAGGCCACAGTGTGGCAACAATGACACAATGTGGAGGTTGCACGGCGAGGAGTCACAGCAGCAGCTAATGAGGATCAGATGAGTGGCACAATGAATGACCATTCTGGAGGTGGCAAAACAGAGGAAGCCACAGAGTCGACAATGACTTAAGCGAGTAGGTCAGCTGGCGGCAGCAGCAATGAGGTCAGGCAGGGTGCACAATGACACAGTGTGGTAGGACTATTGCAGCAGCCACAGCAGCAGCATGAGGTCAGACAGTGCACAATTGACACAGTGTGGATGTCACAGAAAACAGCAACAGCAGCATCACATGAGTCATAGAGTGGCACAGATGAACCGAGTGTTGAGGTGGGTGGCAATACCAGTCCCCTGTAAAGATGTGTGGAGGCAGATCCGTAGACAAACTGCAGCAATTGTGTGGCATACAGGGCGTTTGCCTCATCAGAATAGTGGCTGAGGCAGGTAGTTTGAACCCAGACTGACGCCTATGAGCATTGGGTGTAGTGGGGAAATCCTTGCCGATCCACTGTCTCCTGATTCATCTTGACAACGGTCAGTCGTTCCACATTTCCCGTGGAAAAGTGGTTTCTCCTTGGGTAACGATGGCCCCCCTGCCGCACAGAACACCCGCTCTGATGCCACCTACTGCCGGCAGGACAGCTTCTCCACTGATAACTTGTAAACTTCTCCTGGCAAGTATGCTGGCACACATCCAGTTTGGCATTGCCCAATAGTCCCAGCGATCTTCTAACTGAGGTGGCAGAGTGCTGATCCAAGTAGCCATACCACCTGTTGGTTCAAAGGGTACTGTCTCCAGGTCCTGCGGGGGGCAGGTTGGGCGAGTGGGGGGGGGGGGTGCTGGGGGGGGGCTGGGGGGGGGCGACCGGGGGGTGCCGCTCCTCACTAGGCGTGTATGAAGGAAGCTGCTCATCAGTGACTCCAGACTTAGGTATACTAATGGATGGAGTCTGGTACTAGCACCTACCCCCCCACCTTCCCCCAGCAGCGCGCGGGCAGTATACGATGAGCGCTGAGAACCCCCCGGTCAGCCGACTGTGCAGAGGAGGGATGATGTGCCGCACAAAGGCAGCAGCCCAACGGGGGGGGATTATTTGGAGGAATTTCCCTATAGTATTTGAGTTTTGACTTCCCTCTCGAATGAGCTAGGAAAAAAATGCTCCCATTTTGGACCGGTACGAGGGTGCCAATAGGGTGAGAGCCAGAGTCATCCCTGCTGCCGATGCTGACTAAATCGCTGTCACTAGCAGGCAAATAAGCATGCTGCGGGCCATCCTTGCTACAAGTGATCTTCTGAGGGTCTCCCTGCCCTACCATTTCCAAACTGTATACTGCCACGGTGCTTGGGGTCATCTGCCTCGTCTTACTCATCCTCCATCCACCTCCTCCCAGCTGCTCCTGCTCCTCCTCTCTGTAGTGCACTGGGTAGAAACTCACTCATTTCACCGACAAATGCTTTCTGCTTCCAATGTCCCTCCCTCCTCCTCCATTTCAGTCCCCACCGACCATTGCCACGAGATGTAGTTCGCCACGTCTTCCAGTATCCCCTGCCCATACAGATTTTTCAGCATCTGTTCCACCAGGACAGAAGCATTGATATGGATGTTATTCCTTCCCGAGTCACTGCGACTGACAAATAACGTGGCCTCCTCGAATGGCCTCAGAAACAAACGCAGGGTTGCACGCATGGAGCCTGCCGACTGGCTGACATCAAAGTTTACAAGGGTTGTACTTCTGCTGCGAGGACATCAAAAAATCGTTAATGGGCCTTTCTTCTGTTCATACATCGGTCCAACATGTCAGGCAGGAATTCCAGCGTGAGGAAACATCGGCATACAGAGTGGTTGGGAGGCCGTTCTGGCCGCTGCAACTCGAGCAGTGGTGTTCCTGGCTTATGTGCGAATGTGGATAAAAGTGCATGCATCAGTTTACCCTGGCCATTTTCAAATGTTCGTGAAGATCGTGGAGAGTACTTCAGGAACCGTTTCACAACCAGATTGAGACAGCACGTGCGCCATGCAGGGCGCATGTGACCATCCCTCCGTCTGTGTGCAGCGCGGACACCATGTTTTTCCGTTCTCCCATTTTTCCGTTCCACCAGATGGTTTCCGATTTGCAGGTTTGGCCTCGGAAAGAAAGCCACACCATTATCGATACACACCTCTATTTCTTGCTGCATTACGCGGAGCAGTTTCCACCCTCTGTGTGACTTCGTTCCGCGCGAGGCAAGCCAGGTGTAGATGCTCCGTGACACCGCTGTGCCTACACATGTGTATGATGGAGCAATTACTTGTGGAGACTGAGATGGTTTTGGTGGTGGAGGAGGAGGAGGCGGACAATTACGCAGGTGCAGCAGTTTGACAACTTTGGATTGAAAAGCGGCGTCTCCTTTCCAAGTTTGTTGTGTGCCTGGGCTGGAAGCACATTCACCCAGTGGGGCCGTAAAGGACAAGTACTTGCCCTGACCGTTAGTTTACAGCTCCAACGTCCGCGGGCTGCCGTGCACCTTGGAACAAACCGATAAGCTCAAGGACCTGACCCACCTTTCCGTCTACATATTTTTGATGTGCGGTACTCTGCCTTTTAGGAAAAGAAATTACGGCTTGGGGAACCTCTCGCATCTCCGGCTCGGCACAAGCCTATTAGTATCTGAATTAGTGCAGATCCCCCATTTGGAAAGTTGTAGGTACTGCAATACCAACAACTTGGACAGGAGGACGTCAGCCAGCTTAGCACCTAAGAATGGTTGGAACGGCGATACTGTTTGGTCTCTTTTTGCAATCTGTGCAACCCCACGCTGAACACCTGCTGCGCCAATGGATACTGGAGCAGAGCATCTGTGTACCGGGAGATGATGTCAAAGAGAAACACTCCCTTTCTGCATAGTTTGTGGAGCATTGACTTGCTGCAATGGCATTCTTGCCACTGGGCGCTGGCTGCTTGCAGCTGCTTGCTGTTGCCTGCGGCGGCAGGATGGACCACCACATCTGAGCCACGTTTCTCCCAGTCCACCGGATGTGGAACAGCTGCATGTGTTGACCGCAGGGCCGTGGTGGCCAACGTTAGCTCCCTGGCCACGCTTCACACTTCTGCCTACAGATTCTATCAATATACCCAATATTCGGCTCCTCCGGTGTCTTAGTAAAGAACTGCCACACCGAGCCAAGTATCGGATTTTACCTGCAACCTCCGCACTGAGTGAACTACTAGTCGCCGCCTGCCTTCGCTGAGGCACCCCTTTCAGCTATACTTTCTTGGACCTGCGTAAGCGGAATTTATACCCTGTGTGTCCAGCTTGGGCTCCCGACCTCACACTGCTGCAAACCTGGCTGACTCACGCCACACGACCCACTATGCATATCTGCGCTGCTGCCTGACCGCGTCAATGCTGACGGCCCGTCGTCATGTCATTCGCGACGAATATGAAGGCCTCATTAGCTCACCGCGGCGGCATCCCAAGTGGCGGTCGGCTACATCATCATCTATTTGTGTTTCATCGACACTCTGATCCTCAATCATTCACCGTCCTTGTATGCCGAGGCTACCTCTTTTCACAACACATGACCTCCATGCCACTAACTCCACATCTATACTTAGCCGCTCTACTTACCTGCAATAAGCAGGCGATATTGGCCCGCATTTCTTTCGTCTGCCAAGTAGCTTTCCTGAACTGCCTTCCCTCAAATTGTTCATCCTCGCTATATAGTGGTGCAGAGCCCACCACATAAGTAATCTCGTGCTGAGGGAACCGGATGGGAACAGAGCGGCTGAGGACAGGTGAGGCCCTGACCGCCGCTACCGGCCACTGCCAACTAATGGGTATGTGTCATGAGGGTTCCCACCGACTCTGGCTTGGGTTGTCAGATGTCCATCTGGGGAGGAAGAGGATGAAATCCTAGTCAACCAATCAAGAACCCTTGGGTTTGCTGAACAACGACACGGCCGCTAGATGACAGCGGCAGTTTGTTGGCCTCAACCGAGTGACCCCTGCTGCGATGGATCCCCATGTTGCTGTGGCGGCGACCTTGGGCCTGTATCCAGGAATGTTTTTAGTGCCACTGCCGCCACTAGGCGCAGTGCACGAGCCTCGCCACCTCTCTGTCTGACATATACTTTTTGTTCAACTGTACAGACATAACCTGTTTGATGATGATATAATGTATATGTATAATATATACACCCTGTTTTTGACATCCAAATGAACCATTAACAAGCTTGGTTAACCCTTGTCATATAAATTGCGCTACCACAAATGTGCCAGCGAAAAAATTTACTTGGTATGGTGTTGTTGTAAAACACTGTGGTGGTTTTACTAAATGTAAAAAGCACAAAACAGTGGCTTAATTTTAACCTTCGGACATGAATGTAGCTACAGGAAGAAATTTATATATTACTTGGCGTTGAAAAAGACGGTTTATTTTTGGGTCAGCACGACCCATACAAAACAAACGCTTAATTAACCCATGATGTAAATTTTGCGCCAAAGAATTGAGCCGCACAAAATACGAGCTTGTGTAGCGTTTTACAATTGCGTGTTTTCTCTGACGCCACACAACAAGAGATACATGTTTGTAATTAACCTTTTGGCTTGTGAATTAGCTTACAGGAAAAAATGGTATATATTTTGGTGTTTGAAAAAGAGGTTTTCTTGGGCACAACACACCACAAAAACAACGCTTAATTAACCCCTGATGTAAACTTGCGCTAGAAGAATTTTGAGGCAGCCCAAAAATGAAGTGGTATTTGTATTGTAAAAACGCTGTTTTCTGTGTCCTTAAATGAATACAACAGAACTTGCTTAGATCCCACTTGGATATTGAATGTGTATCATCTGCAGTGATGCACACCTGGATTTCAGATCCAATACCCCAAAAAATTAAAATAGAACATTAAGAGAACAGTCGTCCTGAGACAGAAGCTGCGACACGACGCCACAGAAATCGCTATATAAAACTCAATTCTTCAGTAAGATGCTATCAGCCCGGCAGCACCTTCCCTGATGAGGCACAGTTGGAGAGGAGTGGTGAGCTCCCCCAGCTTCGCGCGTGCCGTGGACTTATATATGCGGTGACGTCACAGAAATCACACCGGTCTCTGATTGGCTTCATCTTCTGCCAACATGTCATGCAGGCTATGCCCCTTCTTCCTCCCAAGATGCTGTGCACCCCTTAGCTTCATGTGCCTGCGCAGGGCCTATGTTTATCAATCAAAAAAGCACACTTCGTTCTAAAGCCGAAGATACCACCAAAGTTCTTTAGACTTCGTTCCGAACCCGAAGTTTGTTTGCTGAAATTCTAAACTAAACGAATTCCACTTCGTTAGAATCAATTCGCCCATCTCTAGTTATAGCATTTTTAGTAAAACTAAATCAAATGAACCCTTTAAACGAGTTTTTCAATGGGCTGTCCCATGTCCAGTGTTAAGTACTAGTCTAACTAGATGCCAACTGTCTGTTGACAATAAATTTCCGGGTGGTTGACATCCAGACATTCTGGAATGTCTGTGCAGAGTTTTCAGCTGCACATTAATTGTACAGCTGCGCTAGTGGAGAACCAGTTATCAACATTAGTCAGCTCTCCACTGAGAAGGCAGGGATGTATTATTACCATCCCCCTGCCTTCTTAATCCTTGGTCAGTGCTGTATATACAAGTGTTGTTTATACAGATAAGCAGAAAGTCTCCACGCCTTCTGCTTCTTGGCATCACCAGTCACCTGCGTCATCTCCGGGGCTGAGTAATTCCAGATACTGCTGGGTCTTATCACACTCAGATCAGTTCTGTAGTGACTTCAGAGGGTGTATTTCCCTTGTAACTGGGGAATCCCAGATACATTAAAACTCAGCAAAAGAAAAAAAAGTTATATAGAAAAGCCTGCAATGGTCTTTTTCTGGTCTGGCACATTATATAATAAAATAATAAAAAAAAACTCATAGAAGAAATAACATTTTATGAAAAAACACTACCCACCCAAACTGCAACTTTTAGCCCCATCCCAGATTATCCTAAAACTGTATATCACTTCATGCAAGCATCCGTGAAGAATAAGTGATATAATAACAAAACTTATCTTAGTGCCAATTTTATATACATTATATAATTATAGATTATTACCGTATATACTCGAGTGTAAGCTGACCCGAGTATAAGCCGAGGCACCTTCTTTTGACACAGAATACTTGGAAAACGTATTGACTCGAGTATAAGCCTAGGTTTGAAAACACAGCGGCTACTGGTAAATTAAAAAAAATTAAAATGGATACCAATAAAATTACCTAGACAGGTATAGGCAGTTTAATGTCCCCATAGGCAGGTATAGGCAATTTAATGTCCCCCATAGATAGGTATAGGCAGTTTAATGTCCCCCATAGGCAGGTTATTGGCAGTTCAATGTCCCCCATAGGCAGGTATATGTCCCCCATAGGCAGGTTATAGGCAGGTATATGTCCCCATAAGCAGGTTATAGGTATGTGTTCCCAAAGGCAGGTATATGTCCCCATAGCCAGGTAATAGGAAGGTATATGGCCCCATAGGCAGGTTATAGGCAGGTATATGTCTCCCATAAGCAGGTATAGGTGCCCATAGGCAGGTATATGTCCCCATAGGCAGTAATAGGCAGATATATGGCCCCATAGGCAGGTTATAGGCACGCATATGTCCCCCATAGGCAGGTCTATGGCCCTATAGGCAGGTAATAGGCAGGTGTATGGCCCCATAGGAAGCTATATGGCCCCATAGGCAGGCACTAAGCAAGTATATGGCCCCATAGGCAGTTTAAAAAATAGATAAAAATACAAACACTTACCTCGCTCCCTCGCTGCTCCGATCCCGGGCTCTCTGCTCCATGTCCAGGCACAGGCAGGGTGATGTAATCAGGCCGCGCACACAGCGTGATGACACACGCTGCCTGTGCCATAAACTCCGGAGCAGTTGCATACAGGTGAATAGATCGCTGACAGCTCCCGGGCCATGGCAGTGCCCGGACGCTGTCGGTTTACTCGGGATTCTGCTATATGCACTCCCTGAGGAGTCGCATGTAGCAGATGTGTCCCTGCTGATGCCCAGGCCATCGCAGCGCCAGAGCGCCAACAGTGACTTGAGTATAAGCTGAGGTAGAATTTTTCAGCACATTTTTTGTGCTGAAAAACTCGGCGTATACTCAAGTATATACGGTACATAAAAATAAAGCCTCCTGCATTGTGGAAAAAAGGTAGCAAAAAAAGATAGCAACCAATCAGGGATCAACTTTTATGTTTCCAGAGCACTATATGAAATGAAAGCTGAACTCTAATGGTTTGCTATGGGCAACAAAGAAAGTCTTACACCTAGATAGCTTTCACATGTATGAAAACTGACTAGGCTTAAACTCTTTTTGTTGCCCATAACAGCCCATCATAGCGTGCTTTCATTTTTCCAAAGCACAATATGAGATGAAAGGGGCACTCTATGGCAACAACAAGAGTTTTAGACCTTTGCAGTTTTCATACATGTGGACCTTAGTGTTCAAACCCACGTATACCAATGAAGAAAAAAATGTGTCTGGGGGTAAACAGCCCAGTCAGGAACCAGTTAACCATTGCTGTGCACACACATAACCACATAACTAAGTACTATGAAGTCATTTAATCATAGTAAATGTGACCATTGATGAAGATGGTAAAATGGATCTACACATGTATCTTTGAAAAGCACCAAAAACATTTTTGGAAACTTATTGTTGAATTGCTCTTTTTCTACTTAGAAAAAGTCCAGGAGGAAATTTCAAAAGTCGTTGGATCCGCCCAACCACTGTACAGCCACCGGGAACATATGCCTTTCACAAATGCAGTAATACATGAAATCCAAAGGTTTGTTGACGTTCTTCCTCTGAGTTTGAGTCATGAAACATCCAAAGATGTGACCTTTAAAGGCTATTTTATTCCAAAAGTAAGTACAATGTCTGGATTGTGCTGATATTTTCCTATAATGTTAATTGCATCAGTGTTAAATGAGTTTTCTCACCACAATGCTTAGCTTTAAATATGTAGGCAAAGTTAAATAAAGACAATTACCAAATACATTTCTGTTCTAATTTTGCTTTGGTTATGACATAAAGGAGATTTTATCTACTGCTCGTGTACACAAGTTTCTCTAGGATATCGATTACCTCTCCCTGCTCTCTCTCTGTTTTGATTGCTTCAAGCAGCCCTCTCTGACCATGGTGCTATCAAGAGCACAAGAGCTTGTTAATTTTAAGTTGTTGTCTCACCATACTGTTTCACAGAGCCACAAGTAGTTTCAGATTAATGCTTCCTGCCTGTTCCTGGTTAGGCAGTGGTTGTTTCTGCATCAGTGATTATCATATCAGCTACTTATTCACAACTGTTCTAAATGTAGTGACATGAGAGCAGGATATGTTAAGTATAGTGCAAACAGCTTAAGAGCCAAAAGTAAACAAAAGTTATTACTCTCCTTTGTTTTGTTAGAGATAACACTCTGTTCTCAAGCTGTGTGTGCCAACCTGTGGTGACATCACTCCCTGCTATTAGATAAGACAAAGAGCAGAGAGAGCAGGGGTGAGCAGGTTGGTAATCAAAGAAACCTGAGTGCTCTCAAAGCATACAAAATCTCTCTTATCTCCTCAATAAAGCAAAATAAACAAAGCAATAGACAGTGCCTTGCAAAAGTATTCGGCCCCCCTTGAATTTTTCAACCTTTAGCCACATTTTAGGCTTCAAACATAAAGATATAAAATTTTATTTTTCCGGACGAAGAATCAACAACAAGTGGGACACATTTGTGAAGTGGAACAAAATTTATTGGATATGTTAAACTTTTGTAAAAAAAAAAAAACTGAAAAGTTGGGCGTGCAATATTATTTGGCCCCTTTACTTTCAGTGCAGCAAACTCACTCCAGAAGTTCAGTGAGGATCTCTGAATGATCCAATGTTGTCCTAAATGACTGATGATGATGAATATAATCCACCTGTGTGTAATCAAGTCTCTGTATAAATGCACCTGCTCTGTGATAGTCTCAAGGTTCTGTTTAAAGCGCAGAGAGCATCATGAAGACCAAGGAACACACCAGGCAGGTCCGTGATACTGATTTGGAGAAGTTTAAAGCTGGATTTGGATACAAAAAGATTTCCCAAATTTTAAACATCCCATGGAGCAGTGTGCAAGTGATCATATTGAAATGGAAGGAGCATCAGACCACTGCAAATCTACTAAGACCCGGTGGTCCTTCTAAACTTTCATCTCAAACAAGGAGAAGACTGATCAGAGATGCAGCCAAGAGGCCCATGATCACTCTAGATGAACTGCATAGATCTACAGCTGAGGTGGGAGAGTCTGTCGTACACTGCACAAATCTGGCCTTTATGGAAGAGTGGCAAGAAGAAAGCCATTTCTCAAAGATATCTATAAAAAGTCTCGTTTAAAGTTTTCCACAAGACACCTGGGAGACACCAAACATGTGGAAGAAGGTGCTCTGCTCAGATGAAACCAAAATCCAACTTTTTGGTCACAATGCAAAACGATATGTTTGGCGTAAAAGCAACACAGCTCATCAGCCTGAACACACCATCCCCACTGTCAAATATGGTGGTGGCAGCATCATGGTTTAGGCCTGATTTTCTTCAGCAGGGAAAGGGAAGATGTTTAAATTGATGGGAAGATGGATGGAGCCAAATACAGGGCCATTCTGGAAGAAAACCTGTTGAAGTCTGCAAAAGATCTGAGACTGGGACGGAGATTTATTTTCCCAAACCAAGACAATGATCCCAAACATAAAGCAAAATCTGCAATGGAATGGTTCACAAATAAACGTATCCAGGTGTTAGAATGGCCAACTCACAGTTAGAGAGCTTGGTTTGGTCTTCATACAATGCTGTGTTTTAGTATGACACGCACATGACTGCCGCCGCTCTTAGAATCGCTTCACTCTTCAATTCCCTCGGCACTTACGGGGCAAAACTGACCAAAAAACTGAAGCGGAAAGCAGCCTGATAAAAATCATGGCATGGCTGGAAAAAAACAAGCTGAGGGCTAAGATCCTACGATAGCGTCAAAGAGCACGCTAGGTTACTGGAGCCGGCACAGGTCTCAGCACAGTAAGGGGACGATGGCAATAGCCATGCCAGGGAGCGGAATCTAAGTAGGTCCCGGTTTTCACCAGAGCCCCCCCTCAAGCGAGATGGGCTTTCTTTCGGCGGGAGTCTACCAGGTCACTACCCCAGTTGACTTGCTTGTGGTGGCAGCCGAGGTGTAGCGAGGTACAAAATCAAAGGGAAACTCGGAGTCGGGACAAAATGTAAGGTCAGGACAGCCGGGTAGGGTCGTGGTCAAGGGGCGGAAGCAAGAGGTAAAGGTACATGGATATGACAACGAGGCTCAAGGAAACACTTTCTCTATAGGCTCTAAAGATCATTATTATTTATTTCATATCCCAGAGGCGGATTACTTTCTGTAAGTTGGACATAAAAATCACATTCTTCATACTGAAAAAAGCCAGTTTTTACAGCATTTGTTTTTCTTCCCATTCCGTTTTGTACTAAAATTCCATCACTAATGGCACTGAATGCAAAAAAAGCACCTAAAACATTCCTTCAAATTTAAGTTCCATACGCTGCATTTGAACAAATTGGGGTCCCCGCAGAAACTGGATTCAAACTACCACGATTCTACCTCCTAATACACTGTGTTGGAACTTTTGTTTAGGTATGAATGAAGAATCGGAAGGAGGGAGAATTGCCTTGGCCAAAAATGGTTTTGTAAGGTTAGCAAACTGACTATGGAGTATTTCTCTATAGTACTTGAGTTTGTCCTCCCTCTCAGCAGCTAGGAAAAAGGCTTCCATTTTGGTCAGATAGTGAGGGTCCAAGAGGGTGGAGAGCCAGAGTCATCCCTCTGCCCGGGTGGTGACTATTCGGCTGTCACTAGCCAGGCAAATCAGCATGCTGAGGGCCATTTGCGCAAGTGATTTCTGAGGAACTCCCTGCCTCCCATCTTCACTGTATACTGCCCCCGGTTTCTTGGGGACAGTGGCACAATGAAAAGTGGGAGTCAGGCAGACCACCAGCGCAGAAATAGGGCAAACGGGGGCCAATGACACAGTGGGGAGGTCACGCACCAGCAAAGCAGGCTGAGGTCTAGTTGGCACAATACAGAGTGTGGGGGTGGGGGAAAAACCACCCGGAAAGGGGGGTAGGAGATGGAGAAACGGCAGAAAGTGGGGCATCAGGGGGGGGCCCAACAGAACAGGGGGCTGGGCAGTATTTTTTAAACCCAGACTCATTTCCAAAGGTTTGGTGAGGTCCATGGGTGTACCGATGCCAAGGGCTTGGTGGGGGAAATCCGGTCAATCCACGCCTGATTCATCTGCAAAGGCAGTTTCACATTCCGGGTGGGCCTGATCACACTACTGGCCGGGCGGGACAGCTTCTCCACTGAAAAACTCGGCAAGTTGTGGCAAACACACAAGTTGGCTCCCCAGTAGACCAGCAATTTCTCCGGGTGGCAATTCGCCAATTGGCCACCAAACCGTTGGTTTAAGGGTTTTGCTCCGGGCCCCGCTGCTGCTGCTGGCGAGTGCCCTCCTCACGGCGGTAAGGAAGCTTTTTCATCAGCGAATCCAGACTTAGGTTGCTGCTGATGGAGCGGTACTGATCCACCCCCCATCTTCCCACACAGCCATGCGGGGTTCCTTATTAAAAAGGTCCCCCTTCAGAATGAAAAAGGCCCCATTTTGACCGGGGTGAGGGCCCCCAAGGGGGTGGAAAAAAGCTCCCTTGGGATGGTGACAAAATTTTCACTAGCAGGAAATCAGCATGCTCGGCCATGTGCCAATGACTGGGGCCCCTGCCCCCTTTTCCCATGTAACTGCCACGGTGCGGGGGTCTCTCCCGTCTTCCTCTCTCCACTCCCCCCGTCCCGCTCCTCCCCCTGTCCCCTGGGAAAAAAAACCACCATTTCACCAGACAAGCTTGGCTCCAATGTCCTCCCCCCTCCAGTTAAAACCTCACCGGACTCAATGGCCCGAGATGTAGTGCCACTCTCCACCCCCGCCCAGACAGATTTTTTAGCATCTGCCCAGGAATGAAGCAGTGGAAGACGTTTTTCCCCCGTAGCCCGGGACTAAATAAAAACATCGCCTCCCAACGGCCTCAGCAAAGACAGTGTCCGCATGAGCTTTCATGGCTGAAATCAGTACAGGGGGGTACCCTGTCCGCCCGGATTTCAAAAATCTTAAAGACCTTTCTCTGTTTTTCAGTCGGTCCAACATGTGCAGGCTGGGGAATCCAAAGGGGGGAAAAATCGCATAACAGGTGTTTTGGGGGGCGTTCTTGCGCAACCGAGGAGGGGTCCTGGCTTTTAAAGGGAAAGGATGAAAAGCATGCACAGTTTACTGGCCATTTTTTAGAACCTTCTGAAGACGGGGGAAGATTCAGGAAACCTTTTTTTTTTTTTTTTTTACAACCCAAATTTAAAAACTTTCGCCCTGCAGGGCGTATGGACCAACCCCCCCCCCGTTTTCCCGGCGGGGCACGTGTTACTCCCCCTTGCCGTCACCATGGTTTCATTTGCATTGGCCAAAGAAAGCCACACTTGATTTCTTTGAATGACTGGAGCAGTTCCTCCCCTTGTGACTTCGCCCAGGGAAGCCGGTGTGAAATCGTGACACGCGTGCCCTCACATTGGTATGATGGAGCAGTACTTGTGGAGGCTAGATGGGGTGGGCGTGGTGGAGGAGGGGGACTTTTGGGGCAGGAGCAGCATTTTGACAAAGTGGAGGAGAAACGGGTCTCCTGTCCCAAATTGTTGGTGTGGGTGGAAGGAAGACATCCCCATGGGGCCGAAAGGACATGTACTGTACGGCCCTACCGTAGTTACAGCTCCACACATCCGCGCTGCCTGCCCTGGAACAAACCCATAAGCTCAAAGCTGCCCCCCTTCTTTCAAAAATTTTGGGGAAGGGCGGGTACTCCCTTTTTGGAAAAAGAAATTACCCCCGGGAAGTCTCCACCTCGGCCGGCACAAGCCATTATTTTTTTTGAACGTGCGAGCCACCATTTGGAAAAGGGGGGGACTCAGTACCAAACTGGACAGGAGCACGATCAGCACTTAGATGGGTTGGAGCAACGCTGTCCTTGGGAAACGCCCAGGAAAACTGCTGGTGATGATTCGAGAGCAGGACATCTGGACCATAGAAGGGGAAAAAAAAACAGCTCCCTTCTACAGAGGTGGTGGAGCCTTGACTGGCTGAAATGGGCGCTGCTGCTGCTGTTGCTGTGGCGGTAGGATGGACCCCACTACAAAACCCACGTTACACCCCAGCAACTTAGGGATGGTGACGCTGCAATGTGAGTATTTTGTGCGCAGGCTGTGGTCCAACGTTAGTTCCCTGCCACGCATCAATTTCTGTCCCACAGATTTTTTTATTTTTTTTTTTTTTTTTTCTTTTTGTTTTTTTTTTTTTTTTTTTTTTTTTTTTTTTTTATATTTTTTTCTTTTTTTTTTTTTTTCTTTTTCTCTCTACTTTTTTTATTTTTTATTCTTCTTTACATTACTCTTCTCTTCTTCTTTATTTCTCGGTTTTTTTTTTTATTTGTTTTTTTTTTTTTTTTTTTTTTTTTTTTTTATTTTTCTTTTTTTTCTTTTTTTTTTTTTTTCCTTCATATACCCGTGTTCGGCTCCTCCGTGTTTTAGCAAAAAACTTCCATACCGCCGAATAGCTGATTTTACCGCCAAATCTCCGCACTGAGTGACTACTACCGCTGCTGCCATGCTGAGCCCCTGTGCCGCTACTTTCTTGGACCTGAGAAGCAGTATCTACCCCGTGGCCGATCTTTGTCCATCCACCTCGCACTGCAACTAACCCCGCTGACTCCACGGCCCCACACTTGCTGGCTGCGCCGCTGCCTGATTAACGCAGCCAGCTGATGCCCTCTTCCTCTACTGACCAATGATGAAGCCCTCACTCACACCCTGCTAACACACCACTTCTGGAATCCTCTACAATCAGGTTTCCGCTCCTCTAACCACTCCACAGAAACTCACTAGTTAAAGTCACTAACGATATCTCCACACTGCTAAATCTCAGGGCAAATAATCGTTGTTGTTCTTCTGGATCTCTCTGCAGCATTTGACACTTTGATCCACCATCCCTTCTCCTCAGCATGCTCAGCACCATTGGCATCCAGAACACTGCTCGCGCTTGGTTCTCTTCCTACCTCTCTACAGCTCTCTTCAGTGTCTCATTTGCAGATTCTCTATCAACTTCCTCTCCCTCTCCCTCTTGCCGTAGGGTCACTCAGGGGTCAGATTCTTGGTCCACACCTCCTTCCTTCTCTATACAGCCCCAATTGGGCCAAACCATCAGTAGACATTTGGGCTTTCCAGTACACCCTCTACGCTGAATACACTCAATTATACACTCATATTCCCGAGACTCACTCCAGCCCTGCTACAAAACCACCAGTTACTGTCCCTGTCCGCTTCTCTGACATCACGTCCTCTCTCTATCTCCAACTAACCTCACCAAAACTGCGAACGTTCTTGTTTTTTCCCCTACATCTACTAACCAACCCCCATCTCTATTTCTCTCTCTCAGTGTGTGGCAACACAACACCAAAACACCTAGGAGCAGCATGCCCGATGTCTTGGGGGATATTCTACATCTAAAACAAATATACAATGGCGCACAACTAAAGACTCAAGTAAAAAACATCAAGGTGAATATAGGAATATTGGAAATGCATTACTGCTAAGGAAAATATGAAAAACCTGGGACTCTTAGTTTACAGTATTTGATCAAAGATTGTATTAAGTATATTTTAGATGTGCACAGCCTCATTACGGGTTGTAGTCTATTTGAGAAATGCAATCCTCATGGCTTGCTGCACTCAGCAGCCCTCATTTAAACCAGTGCAGGATAACTCCAATTGCTAGTTCCTACCATTCCTGAAGTTGCAGTCTGGATTGACGCTTAGTGAGTAACAAATGTTCAGAGTAGGGACTCACCATGCTCTGGGATCCCCTTGACGTTTTGGGGAGGTGAGCTTAATTACAATCTTTGATCAAATACTGTAAACTAAGAACCCAGGCTTTTCATATTTTCCTATAGCAGTAATGCATTTCCAATAATTCCTATATACCTAAGGTTTTACTTATCTTATGTGTGCCACCTGATATTTGTGTTATATTGTATGCTAATTGCCTTTCATTTGCACCTATGCTTGCGTTTTTCAAAGTATATTTAGATGTGTACAGCTTCATTAAACGTTTTGTAGTCATTTGAGAAATCGGCAATCTCATTGGCTTGCTGAGCAACTCAGCTGCCTCTTTTTAAAAACTCATTGCAGGATAATCCAATTGCAGTTCCTACCATTCCCTGAAGTTGGCAAGCTGGATTAGACGCTTAGTGAGGTAACATATCAGTGTAGGGACTCACCTGCTCTGATCTCCTTGACCCGCTTTGGTAGTGAGCGCTAAATACCATCTTTGATCAAATACGGTAAAACTAAGACGTTCCCAGGTATTTTCATGATTTTCCTTAGCAGTAATGCATTTTCCAATAATTCCTATATAACTTGAGGGTTTTGACTTCTATTCCTTTAGTGTGCCCGATATATGGTGATATTTGTGTTAGATGAATGCTATTGCCATGTTTTCAGTGATGCCACCTATGCTTGGCGTTTTTCAAAGTTATATTTAGATTGCACGATCCTCATACTTTTTGTAGTCTATTTGGAAAAATGGCAATCTCATTGGTCTTGCCTGCACATCAGCTGCCTCTTTTAAACCAGTGCCGGATAATCAATTGCTAGTTCCTACCAATCCGCTTGAAGTTGTCAGTCCTGGATAGACGCCAATTGAGGTACACATGATCATGTAGGGACTCACCAGCATGTGGATCCCCTTGACGAATGTAGGGAGTTGAGCTTAATACAATCATTGATCAAATACTGTAAAACAACGAGTCCCAGGTTTTTCATAATTTCCTTAGCAGGAAATGCATTTCCAATATTACCTATAATACCTAGAGGTTTTATTTTAGTCTTTCGTGTGCCACTAATATTTGTGTATATGTAAGCTATACCAATTCAGGAGGTGCACCTATGCTTGCGATTTTATCAACGTATATTTTAGATGAGCACAGCCCATTACAGTTTGTAGTCTATTTGAGAGAAATGGCAATCCATTGGCTTGCTGCACCAGCTGCCTCATTAAACCAGTGCAGATAATCTATCAGCTAGTTCCTACAATTCCTGAAGTTCAGTCTGGAATGGACGCTATAATGAGGAAACATGTTATCAGTGAAGGAGACTCACCATGACTCAGGGATCAGCCCTTCGAGTTTGGGAGGTGAGCTTTAATACAAACTTTGATCAATACTTTTAAACTAAGAGTCACAGGATTTTCATATTTACCTTAGCAGTTAATGCATTTCCAATATTCCTAAATATCCTTAGGTTTTACTTAGTCTTTAGTAGTTGGCCAATGATATTTTGTGTAGATTTAAGCTATTGCCTTTTCAGTTGCACCTATGCTTGCCGTTTTTCAAAGTAAAATTTTAGATGTGCGACAGCCTCATTGACATTTTGGGGTTATTCTAGACTCTACGATCTGCCTAACACTCACCCCAAATAACCAATCCCTTGCCCGCACCAGTCACTTGCACCTCAAGAACATCTCCAGAAACCGTGCCTTTTCTCACTCGTGGAAACAACTCAATACTCTCATTTTTGCTCTTATTCATTCTCCGCCTCTGACTACTGTAAACTCCTTGCTTAACGTCTCCCTCTCTGTAAACTCTCACCCTCTCTAATCTATCCTGAATGCAGCAGCCAGGCTTTGTCTTCTCTTCCAGCCGCTATACTGATGCCTTCTACCCTGTGTCAGTCATGCCATCACTGGTTTGACCCATGCACAGACACACCAATACAGCATAAACTAATCAATCTCACTCATAAAGCTCTCCACAGTGCTACAGCCCCATACACATCTCCTCTCTCATCTCTGACTAACCAACACCCAGCCCGCTCACTCCGCTCAGCTACGGACATCAAACTACAGAGACCACAATCACCGAACTCTCCCATGCCCGTCTCAATATTTTGCACAGTGCTGCACCATTCTCCTGTAACAAGCTACAACACGTACCATCAGGCACAAATCCTAGCCCCCTTATTCGGCAGTTTAATAGTGACCTGAAAACACATCTCTCAGAGCAGGCCCTACCAAAACCACTTAATTGTTAACCCCCACCTTTCTATCAAACACATTTGTGCACTCTCTACCCTACACCAACAGGGCACTCACAGGCACTTATCTGTAATATCAGATGTACAGGTTCATGGTGGCAGGATTCACCAAAAAAATACTCTTTATGTAAACCTCCCCATATTATAAAGCATGGCTGTGCCATTGTAAATTTAGCACTTCTCCCCCTTATGTTTGTTTCCAGCCCCATGCAACCCTCTTAGATGTAAGCTCTTGCGAGCAGGGCCCTCACACCTTGTGTCTCACCTTAGAGTAAGCTTTCACTGTGTGAATGTCTTCTTTTGGTCTGTAAAATATAACCTCTACACTGTACAGTGCTGCGAAATATGTTTTGCGCAATATAAATAAAGCATTAATTATTATTCACCCGGCTCCTAAGTGGCGTTCGCTACATCCATCATAAGACTATTGTTGGCTCCACTGCTGTCCTCCTCAACGGTCCTTGAGTGTTAGCGGCAGAGGCACACCCCCCACAAGATGACCTCAACCAACAGCACTCTCCACATCCATAACTTCGTACGCCTACACTCGCGCACAATCCCACCGACTCTTGGGCTGGGGCTTTTTCCACACATGTCAATCTGGAGGAAGTGGATCAGACCTCTATGTCAAACCAATCAAAATACCTTGGGTTTTCTGGTCACACACGCCTGATACTATGACACCGGCATTCACTGTACTCACCGAGTGACCCTGCTGCGACATACCCTTACCGGGGGAGGGTGTCTAAAAAATGTAGCAACTTGCGCCTCTCCAGGAATGTTTTTGCTAACTGCCACCTCTCTGTCTGACATACTGTTTGTTCAAAAATTTGCAGACTCTGTTTAATGAAGGTATCTGTATATGATAAATACATTGACTTCAAATGAACCCATTTGACTCCAGATGAACCCACTAACAGGCTTGGTTAACCCTTGTATATAAATTGCGCTACAGAAATCACCAGGAAAAAATTAACAGGTATGTGCCGTGTAAAAACACTGTTTATTTTACTGACGACAAAAGCACAAACCACGCGTAATTTTAACCTAGGAATAAATTGCGCCTACAGAAATCAAGGCAGCAAAAAGTAACTGTATGTGGAATGTAAAAACGCTGTTTCTTTTACTGAATACGAAAGCAAACATTCTAGACAACCCTTTGGATCTTCAATGTTCTCCGAACTGAACCAGAGGCATGTAGCATTGTATATGAGCAGATTTGGACCCACACTGGACTTCAATTACAATACCCCACAAACTGAATCAAAATTTATAACGGAAGAGGAGCAGTCCTCTGATAACAGCAAGTGTCACACACCCACAGCCAAAAATCGACTGTTTAAAAAATAATTCTTTGTGTGAGATGCTCTGCAGCAGAAGCTGCAGCATGGCACACGAGAGGAGAGTGCAATGGGCAGCGAGCATAGCGCCCGGACTTATATAGTACGGTGATGTCACAGAATCCCGCCGGTCTCTGATTGGCTTCATCTCTGCATATGTCATTGAGGGTGTTCCTTTCCTCCTCCCCAAGTTCTTTTGCCCCATGTAACGGCATGAGCTTGCGGCCATATTTATCATTAAAACAAACGCTTCGTTCCCGCGAATTACCCCAAACTTCTATTTCGTGCAGAATCGAAGTTTTCCTGAAATTCTAAACAAATTCCAATTCATTAGAATCAATTCGCCCATCTCTAGTCACAGTCCAGAGCTGAATCCAATCGAGAAAACTGTGGAAGAGATTGAACACACTGCTGTACACAAACGTTCTCCATCCAACCTCACAGGAGCTCCAGCGATCACAAACGCTCTCCATCCAACCTCCACTGAGCTCCAGCTTGTGACGCCAAGGAAGAATGTGCAAGAATTTCAGTCTCTCGTGTGCAAAACAGAATAGAGTACATAACTCTCCACAGCGACTGCAGCTGTAACCGCAGTAAAAGGTGGTGCCCTACAAAGTGTTAACATCAGGGGCCAAATAATATTGCACGCCCCACTTTTCAGTTTTTTGTTTACTACAAAAGTTTAAAATATCCAATAAATTTCGTTCCAATTCACAATTGTGTCCCACTTGTTGTTGATTCTTCACCAACAAATTAACATTTCCTATATTTATGTTTGAAGCCTGAAATGTGGCAAATGGTAGAAAAGTTCAAGGGGGTGAATACTTTCGACAAATCACTGTATTTGGAAATGGTCTTCTTTTACTGTTCCTCACATGTTGAAAGCTAATCTTTGTAGTGAGACAACTCCTTTAAGTTACTGATAAGCTTTGACATTTTAGAGCTTTGAAGTCTTGTGAACTACAGTTTATAAACCACCAGCAGTCATGTCACTGTAACAGGATCAGCTAGGAACAGCAGAGCTGATATGTCAATCACTCCTGTAGAGGAACCTACAACCTGACCAGGATGCAGGCCCGGACTGTCCAATAGGTGAACAGGGGAAATTCCTGGTGGTGCCCTGAGTATGACAGACCTAGAGTTTCTCTTAAACTTCAATAGACAAATATCAAGAAGCAGAGTATAAGAGGCCTGTACAGTAGCTGGTGGGTCCCCACAATGAAATTCCACTGGTGGGCCCTAAACACCCCTGTCCGACACTGCCAGGAAGTGTAAGCCTAAAGCAAGCTGCAAAGAGCAGGTTCTGTTAAAGAGTATGATGAGAACACCCCTTTAAATGTCCTAACTACCATTGCTGCTAATCACATGATAACATCAGAAGATGTAGGGTTGGACCCTGCAGTTGACCCTCTCAGATGGTCAGTTTATAGCAAGCTATGGAAGTGCTCTTGTGGGAACACCTCTTCAATGACTCCAGCACTGCCGTCATGATTTTTGCTCTAACAAAAACCTATAACAGTAGTATGAACAAAACCTTACTTTGACAAGTTTTTTTTTTGTGTTATTATTAATAAAACCTTACATATTATTAATTTTTTTAATACCACATACCTGTCTTGGTTGGCGAAAAATAGAGGATTTTTGCTACGGTAGTATTTTTATGAATTACTATTTTTTTTACTCCAGGGAACTTAATATCACCCCGTTATTGAACCTCGGGTACTGAACAGACAAGACCCAGTATTCGGAGAAACCAGAAGAATTTTATCCAAACCATTTTCTGACACCGGATGGAAATTTTATAAAGAAAGAGCCCTCAGCCATCTCATGCAGGTATTATTCTCCAAGCATTCTCGTTAATAATATTAAGGAGAAGTCAAAGTTTAACCTACCATGATAGTCACATCACAGATTTTCATATTATCTGTTCTTAGAGCACAACAAAAGGCCCCCCAATAAATAAAACACTGAAAAAACTTAAGATAATATTCACTTTGCCAAGACACATCATTAGTGTGATTTATCTGTCAAGTTTACCTTTGATGAAATCGAGTATAAACACAAAAATACTGAATATAAAAGTAAAATTGCAATTTCGTAGGCAATGTGCCACCCAAAAGAACTCTTAAAAAAAAAAAAAAAATTGGACCATCTATGGTATTTTCTGACCTTCAGGATGTACGGTACTCCACGTATGCACAAACTATATTTAAGGTACTGTGACCAATCAAATAACTATTCTAACGACATTCAAATCAATTTTCTTATTTCCATTTTTAAAGGATATAAAACTAAAATCAGAATACATAATAAAGGTATTCATCAAAAGCATGACCAAAGGACAGGCAGAGCTGGACTTTGTACAAGCAAGCATTCAAGGCACACAGGATTTCTAGTAGAGTCAGAAGTCACAGGGAAGTCATATTCAGGCACAAGACAGGAGACACATCAGAGAACAAGCCATGGTCAAAACTGAAATTAAGTGAAACACGTACAGGCAGGGACTCAGAACAAAAAACTGAAATGCGATTGGTTTCCTGGTTGGTTGGTGATTGCATGAAAGACTAGAGATGACCGATTCCATAAAAAATTGATTTGCCATTTTTCGCCCGAATTATCTGACAAAAATTATTTTCGACCCGAATTTATTTGCGACAAATCACGTTAAAAAACAGCTATAGTCCTGTCTGTTAGGAAGAGATTGTAGGGTGTTTGTAGAACATAGTGCCATGCACGAAATATGCATAGGGAGCGGGTGGTTTGGCTTGATACAATGCTGTGTTTTATAGAATGCACATGCAGAAGATGAGCCACTGCTAATTAGAATCTGCTTCACACTAAATTCACTTCATTGGGAAGTTACAGGGGCCAAAACTGACCAAATAACGAAGTGTAAGTAGCCTGACAAGTATTCAGCGCGCAGCTTGGAAAGAACCAAGCTGAGGGCCAAGATCCTACAACAGCCAAAAGAGTGTACTCCTTTAAACCAACATCAGATGATCCACATATTATGATTGGAATCTCTTTTCTGTTAAAACGCTGATAAATGTAATCCCCCACCCGAAAGAGTGGAGAGGGTGTTGGCAGTAATTTGCGTGACGTCTCTGATCAATTTTGTCCATCCTTTCTCTGCCAGTGACCGCTTTCTCACTCGGATCAATAATCCATCATTACTGCTAAAGCCAAAATGCAAACAGGAGTTGATTTCAAAATAGTGATGACCCGTAAAATAGGATATTTGCATGTCTTTTTGTTTCTGTATCCACTCCTACTCTTGGCGAACTCATACTCATACAAGTACCTTATCCTTTTCATTTCTTCTGACAGATTAAAACAGAAGGGAAATCCAAACAGTATAGGCAACGTCCAGTAGAGTTGTGGAGGGTTGAGACAGATAGAACCCCAGTGGGTTTGAGTGAGACAGTGTCAGTTGGCAGCAGCATGAGTAGGCCACAGAGTGTCACAATTCACAGAGGTTATGAGTAGGCAGCAACATCACTAGACCAACCAGAGTGGCAAATGACAGGTTGGGAAGTGGCAGCAACATCAGAATGCAACAAAGTGGCAAATAACAGGTTTAGAAGGTGCAGCAACATCATTAGGCCCACAGAGTTGCACAATGACAGAGTGTGGAGGTGAGGCAGCAACAACATAGGCCACAGAGTAGCAAATGACAGAAGACTGTGGAGGTGGCAAGAACCATCACAGCTAGGGCCACAATCACACAGCGTGAGGTGGCGGCAGCAAACAGCAGCAGGGCAACATAGGAAAAAGTTGACTAGTGGCACAATGACAAATATCAGGAGGTGGTAAGCAACATGATAGCCACAGAGTGGCACAATCACAACACAGCGTAAGGTGGAAGCAGCATGAGTTGCCAAGATTGGCACAATAACACAGTGTGGAGGTGGGTGGCAAAACCGTCCCTGGTAAAGATGTTGGGTGGCAGATGGTAGCAGCCTGGCCTCAGATGTGTGGCATCAAGGTCGGAGTGGCAGCCACAGAGTAAATAGCTGAGCAGGTAGTTTTGAATCCAGAGTCACTTCCTCAAAAGTTTTGGGTGGCGTCATTGGCCTGATCTAATCTGATGTTTAAGAGCATTGATGTGTGTGAAATCCTGGCCGATTCATGCCTGATTCAGCTTGACAAAGGTGAGTCTCTCCACATTTCGGGTGCACAAGCGGGTTGTTCTTGGGGCAACTATGGCCCCAGCAGCACTGAACACCTGCTCTGATGCCACACTACTGGCTGGGCAGGACAGCTTCTCCAGAGCAAAGTCGGAAAGTTGCGGCCACACATCAAGTTTGGCTGCCCAGTAGTCCAGCGGATCTTCTATGTGGGGTGCCAGAGTGCTGTCCAAGTAGGTCACCACCTGCTGGTTCAGGGTCTGCTCCAAGTCCTGCTACTGCTGGTGAGTACTCACCTCACTAGGCGGGTGAAGGAAGCTTCTCATCAATGACTCCAGACTTAGGCTGCTGCTGATGGAGCTGATACTGCTGTGGCAGGTGGAAAAAGGCTCCCATTTTGGACCGGTAGCGAGGTCCAAGAGGTGGAGAGCCAGAAGTCCATCCCTCTGCCGGATGGTGACATTCGGCAGTCACTAGCCAGGCCAATCACACATGCTTCAGGACCATCTGTGCAAGTGACTCTGAAAGGGACATCCCTGCCTCCATCTCCCCTGTATACTGCCCCAACGGTGTGTCTGGGTCAATCTGCCTCATCTTCCTCTCTCCCTACCATCCTCCGGCTGCTCTCCTTTCTCCTCTCCTCCCTGTTCAAACCACTAATTTAACCAGACACTGCATGTGCTCCATTGTCCTCCCCTACCTACCATTTTCACCCCCCAACCGGACTCATGGTGGCCCATGAGATTAAGTCACCCACGTCATCCAGTCCCCTGACCAACAAATTTTCAGCATATGTTCCAGGATATGAAGCAGTGGAATGACATTAATCGTACCCGAAGTCCTGGGTGTATTAACAAATAACGTGTCTCCTCAAAGGGCCTGAGTAAGACAGGTCAACACATGCGAGCCTGCACTGGCTGACATCAAAATTCCCAGGGGATTACTCCCTGTCCACAGGATCCATCAAAAAATCATTAATGGCCTTTCTCTGTTCATACACTCAGTCTAACATATTGAGGCTAGTATTCCAACGGGTAGAAACATTGCAAATCAGTCTATGTTGGGGGATGCCATTCTGACGCTGCAGCTCACTGAGGGTGTGCTGGCATGTGTAGGAATGGATGAAGTGCATGCCAGTCTGTTCAAGCCATTTTTATAATGTCTTGCAGATAGGTGTAAGAATCTTCAGGAACCTTTTGAACAACCAGTTTTTTGAACACGTGCGCCATGCAGGGCACATGTCTCAGCCCTACTCCAGTTGCAGCGTGGACACCAGGTGTTCCTTCCCTTGTCTGTCACCAAATGTTTCCGATTTGCAGTTGTCCTCGGAGAAAAAAGCCAAATTTGATTCGTGTTGCATGATGTGGAGCAGTACCTCCCCTGAGTGGACTTTGTTCGTCCATGCAAACAGGTGTAAATGTGGTGACACTGCTGCTGCCCTGCAACAAGTGGTTATGATGGAGAGCATCACTCTTAGACTTGTGAAGGCCTGAGGTGGTTGGTGGATGGAGGAGGTGACATTAGCGCAGGATCACAGTTTGACAACATGGAGAGAAAGTGCGTCTCTCCTATCCAAGTTGCTGGTGTAGCCTGGCAGGAATCACATTCAACACCAGTGGGCCGTAAAGTACACGTACTGTCCCCTGCACCGAGATACAGATCCACGACTCCCGCTGCCATGGCACTTTGGAAGAACACCGGTGTGGCTCCAGGACTGGCTCACCTTCAGTTTCTACCTGTTTTGGGAAGGGCTGAGTACTACGCATGTTTGGAAAAGAAATTACGGCTTGGAACTCTCCACCTCGCTCGGCACAAGCCATTAGTTCTCTGACAGTGCAGAGTCCAACCATTTGGAAGGGGAGGGACTGCAGTAAACCCAACAACTTGGACAGGAGGCATGTTCAGCTTATGCACCTCTAGGATGGATGGACGCATACTGCTGTCGCTTTGACAATCGCCTCAGTGAACGACTGCTGGTGCCATGAGTTGTTGAGGAGCAGAGCAGCTGGACCAGTAAATGATGGGAAGACAAACATCTCCCTTCGGCAGAGGTGGATGGAAGCTTGCTAGGCCTGAAATGTGCAAGCGTGCCCTGGATTGAATTGCTGCAGTATTGCGGAGGAATTGGACCACCACTTCTGAGACAGTTTTCTCCCAGGCCACTGATGGTGACGCTGCATGTGTGACACGCGCAGGAGCCGTATTGCCACCGTACAGTTCCCTCGCCATGCCTTCACTTTTCCTGCCCTAGCACAGTCCCAATGAGAGTAAAACGTTTTGTTGACTCACTCACCTGTAGATCCTGGTGTACTGAACACCGGTGCACGGATGATTCCCTGCGCTGATGGTATGATATCCACCAGAAAACAGAAATGTTGTTCCAGCCACTTCGGTTAAAACTTCCTAAAACACTTTTAATGAATATACTCCCAAACAACGTATCAAAAGTTAAAATCATGACGGCAAACGATGCACACGCATCTTACGCATTTCAAGTCCTGCCTTGGACTCTTAGACGTAGCCTACCCACAGATTATACATATACCACAATTTCGGACTCCTCCGGTCTTAGCAAAAACTGCCACACCGCCGAATAGCTGATTTTTACCGACAAATCTCCGCACTGAGTGACTACTAGCCGCCACTACCCAGATGATAAACCATCGCTGACCCCTGTGCTCCACTCACATTCTTGGACCTGAAAGTGGCGTTTTCTATACCCGTGCCTGTTTTGCCTCCAACCTCGCACTGCAGCTACCCCTCAGACTCACAGGCCACACTACCCCACTTGCGGCTGCCCTCTGCTGATCCGTCGTCAAGCTGAATGGCCCTCTTCTCCTGACGGTGATGAAGCCCTTGCTTCAAACCGCCAAGTAGGTGATTTTACTACCAACACTCCGCAATGAGTGAGTACTTCTTCCGCTGCCTCAGTAAGCCCCTGTGCCGCTACTTTCTTGTGTCATAGCAAAGCGGTGGACTACCCCGAGACCGTAATTGGCTCCTCATCCTCGCACTGCTGCCACCCTGCAGACTCACGGCCACATTTACAGACCTGCTTGGCTTGCACCCCCCCCCTCGGTGAGCTGTCAACCCCTGCCTGACGTGTAAGCGACACCCCTTCTCAACGACGTTGATGATGAAGACCCTTGCTTCACCCGGCTACCCCAATTCGATCGGCTGACATCGTCATCTACTTTTTTTTTTTTCTCCCGTCACTGCTATCTTCCTCAACGGGTCACTATATGGACAAGCCTGACAGTGCTTGCAACATAACCTCCCATGCCCACTTTCCACATCAATAACCTTCCGCATACCGCAAGATGCAGCGGTGTCTGCCCCCCCTCATCGATGCAAGTAAGCTGCTGACTGTCCCTCAAGAGAGTTCGTCCTCGCTGTATGGTGGCACTGAGCCCAGACCAATAGTAGTTCTCTGGCTTGAGGGAACCAAATGGGACAAGAGGCGGGTTAGGATAGTGAGTGTCCCGCTGACTCTGCTCCCAGGCCCATGCCAACAAAGGGTTGTGCTAAGAACCCACGACTCTTGCCTGGGGTATGTCAGATGTCATCAGTGAGAAGTGATGACCTAGTCAACCAATCAATAACCCTTGGGTTGCTGGAAACACACGGCCCCTAGATGGACTTACGTGCAAGAATCTGTCCTCAAACCGATGTGACCCCTGCTGCAACGTCCCTTTTCTGTGCATGCAACCTGTGCCTGCTCCCGGACGTTTGTGCACAGACACTCCGATGTGAAGGCCTGCCACGCCTTCATCTGCGTCCTGACATAATGCTTTGATCAAAAAATGTACAGACTCAGTTACTGAAGAAGTCTGTATATGAATAATACACACCCTGTATTTTACACCAAATTAACCCCACAAACAATAGGCCTAAAACTAACCATGGGTATGACATACCCTGAACGAAAAAAACAGATAAAATTAAGGAGTCTATATGGGTGCAAAAAATTACACAACACTGTATTTTACTCCAAATTACCCCACAAACAAGAGGCTAAATTAACTCTTGGGTATAAAATACCCTACAGAAAAAAATCAGATAAAATTTAGGCAAATATATGGCAAAAAAATACACACACTCTGTGTTTTATTCCAAATTAACCTCAACAAACAAATCTAAATAACCCATGGGTATAAAATACCCTAACAGAAAAAAAAAACCAGATTGGAATTGATGCGTAAATGGGGCAAAAAAATACCAGAACATAACCTACCCCTGTAATGGTAACTCCAAAATTACCCCACACTCAAGAGGATTTATAACTAAGCCTTGTGTATAAAATACCCTACACAGTGTACCAGAAGGAATAGAGGCATATATGGGGACGAAAAACACACAACCTGGACTTTAGGGAGAATACCCCTCCAACTAAAACAAAATAGTAACGCTGGTTCAGGAACAAGTGTGTATATTACACTCACTTGTGAAGGTTTTCACCCCAGTCACTCAAAAAACAAGTTTGTTTTGTAAAGTGCTGCAGCAGATAGATGTTTATTGACAGGAGACACAGTGAGAAGTGTGAGAATTTAAGATGGCGTCCGTATTTATAGGGTTGCGACGTCACAGAAGCCGGTTGGTTGCTGATTGGCTTTACATCTGCACATGTCATTGAGAGTGTTCCTTTCTTCCTCCCAGAGTTCTCTGCCACATGTCACGCCATTTGCTCGCAGCCATTTTAGAAAAAAAGACGATTCGTTTCAGCAAATCACCATAAACTTCGCCTTCGTGCAGAATCGAATTTTCCCTGAAATTCTAAACGAATTCCACTTCAATTCGCCCATCTCTAGTGATGACTCTTTAAATCAGGGGGCATCCGCGAGCATGAAAGAGGGGAAGCTGACAGGATATGGGAGCAGGAAACCGAAACTCGTGGGAAGCAGAGGATAAAACCTGGTGTGGGAGAAAACAGAAGAGGGAACTTGGTGCTCAAAGAGCTGAAAACAGCGCCGGGTCAGAGGGGCAGGAACATGGGTACGTCCACAGACTGGGACATGGACAGAGGCTCACTCCATGACACTTGGTCTGTTTAATGAAAGTATACTATAGACTATTTATATTGTCTCAGACAATCGGTACAAATTCCTAGGTGAAACATCGTGTCCCAAAGGCGAGACTTTGAATAGACTTCCGGAAGGTTCCTGCTTTTATACTTAGTAGTAAGGTAGAAGTAAAGACTTCTACCTCACATGAGCTTATTGGTTTTCTTCAAACTTTTTTTTCATTTCAAAATGTCTCGTTAACTCATTAATAGTGTTGAGCGATAAAATCGAAAAAAGTTGAAATCTGGCAGATTTTCACTAAAATCTGGGTTTAGCGATGAAGAGATTATTTTTCTTAAAATCTGATCAATAATCTGGATCGCGGACTCCAATTGCATCATTTCGGCACTCCCTGTAATTTTGGCGGCCTGCCAATCAGTGCAGAGCACAGGGGGGGGGATGAAGAACGTCACCAGTGGGCTGTGTAGGGGTGTGTCGGGATCTCATTGGCTGCTGAAATCACATGATCTCGTTTTATGTATGTCACTGCACTTCCTGCTCCGCGTCATTAGCTTCTATATAGCAAACAGAATGGATCGCTGTGTCTCTGCTCAGCTTTTGTAAAAGCTAGTAGAGATCTGTTCCCAGCGATTTTACAACTGAAAAGCATCTGAGATAGATTAGTTAGCTTAGGTTACAGCAAGATTACAGAATTCTATTTAGTATTAGTTAGAAATTTGGAAACAGCTCCAGTGCTCTGAACAACACAGCTGCAGGGGGGAGGGGTTTCTCAATATTTTTTCCATATTGTGTAGAAAAAATTCTATTTCTATACCTAATTGTCAGTTGTCCCAAAATTCTGCAGTTGTTAGATAATTTAGAGAAAAATTAGATTTTTTTTACTCCTGGTTGTCATTGGTTGCAAAAGACCACATTTATTCCATATTATGTATAAAAAATTTATATTTCTACAACCGGTTGTCAGTTGTCATAAAAGACCGCAGTTCTTGGAAAATCTGTAGGAAATAGTCAATTGCTAATCCTACTCTGCGGTTGTAAATCTCAAAGAGTGAAGTAAGCACACTGTTGAGTTGGTTTTACGGTTCTTCCACAAGACCGCATTTCAGAGCTATTTGATAGAAACAATTCTGTTTCTAATCCTATTTTTAACATTGGCCGAGAGGTAATTTTTCTAATTTTTGGGGTCATGGTGCTGTCAAAAACAGCTACAATCCAGGTCCTTTGGTAAAAAAAAATTGGTTTCTAAGTGCCATTTCTTCGTCACAATTTTTAACAGTGGCCGAGAGGTCATTTTTCAAATTTTTGGGGTCATGGTGCTGTGAAAAACAGCTATACTACAGGTCCTATTTAAAAAATGTAGTTTCTAACAGGCATTTATTCTTCACAATTGTCAACAGTGGCCGAAAGGTCATTTTTCTAATTTTTGGGGGCATGTTGCTGTCACAAACAAGCTATAATCCAAGTCCTATTCCCAAAAACTTTCTCAGAAAAACTCTTTTGCTACTGGCTACTTTTATTGAGTGTTGAAAAGGTCATTTTTGCTGGTTTTGGGTTCAAGCAGCTGGAAAAGACAGTGATATTCAAGGTTCTATTCAAATAAATCTTGTTTCAAATACTTATTTCTTTCTGCTAATTTTACTCTCTATGTCGATAAGGGCATTTCTGCTGGTTTTGGGGTCAGGCTATTGTGAAAGGGGTTCCAGGGGTGCAAATAGGGCAGTACCCCGGTCAGTGGCCCTCTGTCTATGTCAATATACATGCACATTTACAAGAAGGGCGACATTATGCACCTTAAGGGTATGGGCAACATAGAAAAAGGCATGCCACCTAAATGCTATCATTCATTACAATGTGAAAAAGCATGCTATTGGTATACCACACACTGCATATATGACACCACCACACCAAACCACACCACCACCACCACATATATGACACAAGTAATGCAAGAGTTCATTTTCCGGATACATCTGTGTATGGTGGCTCTAGAAGCACTGACTCCAGCCACAGTCCACTCCTTCCCTAGTCAATCTCACCCAAATTCTGGAATGGACTTTTCTTGACAATCCTTTGACTGTGGTCATCCCTGTTGCTTGTGCACATTTTTCTACCACAATTTTTGCTTCCACATAAAATCTCCATTAATATACTTTGATACAGCACTCTTTGAACAGCCAGCTTCTTTAGCACTGACCTTTGTGGCTTCTCTCCTTGTGGAGGGTGTTGGTGACTGTCTTCTGGTCAAATGTCAAGTCAGCAGCCTTACCCATGATTGTGTAGCCTACTGAAGAAGACTGAAGAACCGTTTAAAGGCTCAGGAAACCTTTGTGTATGACACCATGAGGGAACAATTTTGACCTTCCTCACATTGTTTTAATTTTCTGAAATACTGATTTTTGGGTATTTATTAGCTGCAAGTCATAACCATCCACATAAAAAAATAAAAACGTGAAATATATTTCATTGTGTGTAATGAGTCTATACAATATGTGGGTTTCTCTATTTGACTTGAATTATATACAAAGCATAACTTTTCAATTATATTCAAATTTTTTGAGATGCACTAGTATATTTGTTTTTATTATCCTACACATTAGTGGTTCAATCAATTACAGAATTTTTGTGTACAATTTTTGTAGATGTGATCCAGCTATGATGATTTTTCTCTTTCAGGTCGCAGGGCATGTGCGGGAGAGACACTTGCAAAAATGAAGCTCTTCATGTTTTTTACAAGCCTTTTGCAGAAATTCACCTTCCGCTTACCACCAGGGGTCACTGACATGGACCTGTCACCTCTCACTGGGCTAACAAGTGCACCAAAGCCAAACATGATTTGCGCTGTGTCTCGCTTTTAAATTACAATACTCCCACGTCTAATATATAAATGTTATAAAGGCAGTGAAATCAAACTATGACTTTGACACATTTACTGTATCAGTAACTTTTGATGTTTAATTAATTTACCTCATAAACATAATCATAAAATGCTGTATCTTCCTAACTTAAATTCTCAATAGCATAACTCAATGTAATATGTGTAGATTTCAATTGGACTGCAGGTCAACTATTATAATTAGTTCATCCTAGTGAGATACCATGATAAATACTGTATGTCTCTATATCCACAGATATAGTTGCATAAATTACCTGTCTTCTTATATGTATACAACACTTGGGGCGACATGTATGTATGTGGCGGTGCCAGTATTCTGGTGTGCTTTCAGCCCAAAAACTGTCGCAGCCTTGTTCTCTACAAGTATAAGCAGGTGCACCCCAAAATTAGGCACCACTTTGTAATACACAAACAGCAAGATAAAAGTGGTTTACCTGAGCCTGAGCTGTCATAGTGGAACTACAATGCATCTGTATGTATGACCCGCAGTAGAACAGGTTCATACATTCTGGCTCATTCTACACTGCTTTAACCCCTTAACGACCTTGGGCGTATGAGTACGCAAATCGCCGCTAACACCTGGCAGTAACAGCGCCGGCGGGTGGCTCCGCCCGCTGGCGCTGTTTTACCCATCAGGCGCCGCGGCAAAGATGGCCGCGGCGCCTGAATTAACGCCGATCGGTGCCGCGCACCGATCGGTGCGGTGATCGGCATCAGCGCAGCTCTGCTGCGCCGATCCGATCACCGGGCATTGTGGTGGAGAGCCTTGGGAAGGCTCCCGTCACTTACCCTGGCCGTTTGCCCCACTCTCGTCGCAGACAGGAAGTGGGGAAACCGCCATCATTGTCCCCCCTAATGCATGTCCTATGCTAAGCATTAGGGTGTATTAACAATCGCGCCACCCAGTGGTCAAGTACCACATGGGGCCTAAACGGTACAGTAAAAAAAAAAAAAAAAGTTTTAAAAGTTCAACTCACCACCCTTTCCCCATTTTACAAATAAAATCATTAAAATAATAAAAAAGTTACACATATTTGGTATCGCCGCGTCCGAAAAAGTCCGATCTATAAAAAATATGACATCATTTATCCCGTACGCTGAACACCCTAGAAGAAAAAAAATTCCAAACGCCAAAATTGCGTTTTTTGGTCATTTTATGTCACTCAAAAAATGGAATACAAATGATCAAAAAAGTCGCATGCATTCCAAACTGCTAGCGATAAAAAGTACACTTCAGCCCGCAAAAAATGCCCCCTCACTGACGTCCATAGATGTTAGTACAAAAAAGTTATTGATCGCACAAAATGGCGCCGTGGTGCAAATTTCAAAAATAGAAAATGTTTGGAATTTTTTTACGGTACCAAAACATAATGGAAACTCTACATGTTTGGTATTGCCTGATGCGTAACAACCTGAAGAATACAAATAACTTATTATATTTACCGAAGATTGAACGCCGTAAACGCAAAACCCCCGCAAACATGGCGAAAATACTTTTTTTTCACAATTTGTCTCACTTGGAATTTTTTTGCGGTTTCCCAGTATATTCTATACTATAGTAAATAACACCATTAGAAAGTACATCTTGTCCCGCAAAATAAAAGCCCTCATGTGTCTATGTAGGTGGAAAAATAAAGAAGTTATGGCTTTCAGAAGGCAAGAAGGGAAAAACGAACGTGTCACCAAAAAAAAAAAACGCCGGGTCCTTAAGGGGTTAAAGCTATTTAGAACTGTACTCTATGGGGGACATGTATAAAAACTGTCTTGGTATATGACTTTGATGCCCATAGCAACCAATCAGAGCACCCCTTTAATTTTTTCAGAACACTATATAAAATGAAAAGGGCGCTCTGATTGGTTGCTATGGGCAACAAGGAAAGTCTTAAACCTAGACAGTTTTCATATATGTGGCCCTATGTGCCTAGATCATAAATGTCACCCTTGGTGTGCTAAAACGGGCAGTCTCATCTTATTGATTAGCTGTAAACATGTAGACATAGGTAAATAAAAATATTACCAAATACATTGCTGTTCTGATTTTTCTTTATTTCAGAGTTGGAGCAATTCTTACCTCCTGCTTGTTTTCAGAAGGTTTTCTTGGCTGCCAACCACTTCTTTCTGCTCTAGCAGCCCTGGCTGGGATGGTGACATCACGTCCTGCTTATAGACAAACAAACTTTTTCAAGCTTTATAATCTTGTATCCTGCTATTAAAATTCCTCCATCACCCTCTAACAGACTCAACTAAGAATAACACAGCTAAAATGCCAGCCAGTGTTGTAGATTCACCCACAGCCTAAACAGACTAAAGTGAGAGCCGGAAGCTAGCTATAAAGAAGAGGCTCTGTGAAAACACCCTTTAATTTATTTAATTAGCAACCAAAGAACTGTACTGTACTAGTAAATTAGGAGTCATGAATGGCCAATTATTCCTTTGTTATTAATATAATCTTTATGGTTGCCTCAATGGGGATAGTGGTGTAACACCGCTTTGTACCCACCTTTAAGTAAAGAGTATTGCAGTTCTTACCTCACTAAAGTGCAATGTCTCCACCCGAATGTTGCTGCATGGTCTTCCTAATCCTCCTCGAGTTGTATCCAGTATGCAGAAAATAAAAATTCCTCTACAGGATTTAAAAAGGCCAAGTTAAAGGAATATAGATATGTAAAACATGACACAAATCCCATAGCATCACACATGTATAAACTTGCACGAATAAGGTCCTAGCAGTAAGGTATGGGACTATGCATATGCCATGCCTGTCTGGAGTAGCGCTATATAAAAGTACAAGGGTTGTGGACAGTTTCTACACATTTAACACACAACTGTGGCTCACAATTTTCTATGATTGCACATGCTTATACTGCAAGTCACAGCTCGCTAACACCCCGTAACAAACTGGAGAGAATACGCAATTTACAATGGCTGCCTCAATACAATAAATAAAATTCAACTAGTCAGGCCAACCAGAAGAACCCCCTGTGATTGTGTCTCATGTGCGTGGGTTTGTATGGGAAGGAGCAAGTGACCAGCACAGTGAGCCGTGAAGGACAGAACAGGGAACTGTCCGATAGATGAAGTGATAGAAGCAGAAGAAGAGTGAAAAGTGTGACACGTGCTGTGTCCTACTGGTGGTATGGCTATGGCGACCAGGTAGTGCGCCAAACGGCAAGTAGCTACAGAGTGACTGAAATGTTGTCCCAGAAAGGAGTTGGAGAGAATATTTCTGGAAAAGAGAGAGGGAGTTGCAGGGCCGTCTTTCCCAATGGGCCAGGTAGGCACTAGCCTGGGGGCCCCACAAGCTAAAGGGGCCCCCCTCGAACATGCTCCCCTACCTTGCCCAGTGGAGTACACCCAGGGCCGTTTATTGGACTACCGCCAGTCAGAGCAAGGCCCGGGCTTCAGATGCTCCGTGTGTATCCTAATGGGGCCCTTGCTATTGCTGTGCCGTGCCTGCGTTTTAAACTGCCCCACAGCGCAGGCAGCACGGCACTGAGGTAAAGCAGAGGCCAGACTGCGATCTTCTGAGCTCCTGCAATACAGTCCCGCTCCTCCCCCTCTCCAGCAGTGCGGCCACTGAAAAGCAGGAGACTGCTGGAGAGAAGACAGGGCGGGCCCCCCTCCTCCCTCTAACCACTTACCATGGGCAGTGAGGAGAAGATGACTGCCAGTCCTATAGACTTCAGAACGAGTGAGTGACGGGAGGAGGTGGGAGTGGGGGGGTGTGGGGGAGGCATTCCAGTGTCTATCTGTGTCTATCTGCTTGGGTGTGTATCTAACCTACCCAGTGTACACTACATCTCTGCTGGGGATCTAAGCCTACCCAGTGTATACTGTCACGGACGCCCCTGCGACCCCTGTCTCGGGTCGCAGCCCCGTCCGTGCTTTCGGCTCTCAGAGGGGCCCCGTCCCGCACTCAGGTTCGGGGTCCGCTCTGCTCCCAGTCCCCGCCGGCACCAACTTACCCGGCCGCGCTCCTGCTCAGTCACCTCACAAGCCTCCCGGCACGTGGCTCCGCCCCTAGGGCCGCGCTTTGGGCCCGGGTGTTTGAAAATTTAAAGGGGCAGTGCGCCGGAATTTGCTAATTGCCGGGGACTGCCCTATTTAGGTCTGGCCCCTTCCTGCCGGCCCCCCGCCGGATCCTTAATGTGTCTACCTCTGGAGAAAGCGTTTTCCCAGTCTAGTCTTGTCTTTCCGTGTACCGTACCCTTGTCTAAAGTTTATCGACCACGTCTCTTGCCGCCTGCCCTGACCGTCTGCCTGTCCACGTTTACGATCCAAGCCGCCTGTCCTGACCTTCTTTCCTGTCCCCGACCACGAGCTTGCCTGACGAATCTGTACTACGTCTACCCTTGCCGCCGCCCCAGGCAAGTCCCGCCAGTGGAACGACCTGGTAGACTCCCGCTGCAGCAAGTCCATCCCGCTTTGCGTCGGGATCGGGTGAATACCGGGACCTGCTTAGATCCGTTCCCTGGTGTGGGTTTTCCACCATCGCCTGGGGTGTGTCCAGCGATCCACTACCCTTTCCGTTACAGTAGGATCCGGCCATGGATCCCGCCAAGGTGTCGATGCCAAGTGTCGCCTGTATCACCACCGTTGTGGCCAAGCAGTCCAAACAGATCACACAGCAAGCGTATTAGCGCGACTCCCGAAAACATAAGATGTATTGCGCCACGTACTGTATGCGCCGCAATACATCGTGTGAACATAGCCAAAGTGATGTGTTATCTGTATTCTGCGTTGGTTGGGAGGGCCCAGTGCACAGCACTGCCCAGGGGCCCATAATGCTGTTGAGACGGCTCTGGGGAGTTGAAGTGTGAAGGGCAGGAAGAGTGTAACCTGTTGTTAAAGTACCTATAACGTGTACTAATAAGTGAAGGAACCAAGAGGCCCAGGGTCACTCTGGAAGAGCTGCAGAGATCCACAGCTCAGGTGGGGACAAATCTGTTCACAGAACAACTATTAATATTGTATGCTACAAGTTTGGAGTATATACACTGACAAGCAAAAGGGAAACAATGTTTTGAACTTTTGAATTTCAGGTTCCAAATCTCAACCATTCACTGCAGCTTTGGATGTGAGACTACCATAATTTTATAGATAATCATCTTGGCTATATTAGACATAAACTTGACTTGCATTTAGCATTTGCTTATTTATGCAGATTCTTGTCATGTAACTGCATTGTTACTGTTTTACTCCTGATGGTGGAAAAATCTGTTTTAAAGTTGTACAAATTACAACATGTTCTCACATTGCAAAGCAGCTCAGTGTGTTATTTGGTTGATTCTCAAGAAAACGGTCACTTGCTTAAATCAGGAAGCAGCCATGAAGAAGATTTCCCAAGTAAAAGGAAACAGCATCCTCCAGCTCACCAACAGTGTTCTGTCGGACAAGAAGATTGCCAAACTGCATCACATGAGGCCATGACAGTTGGAAGAATACAAAATAAAGCCCATCCATCCATTAAAAAGCCAAGAGGTGGATGTCCAGGGAAAATATCGGCGTCAACAAGGTCTATCAGTTATGGCGTGTCAAACGCGGCAGGGGAGGTGGCTCATATGCTTTGTAATAGTGAGATCACAGGCATTCATGCAAACACAGTGCAACGGGAATTACACAAATCTGAAATGGTGGCCCGAGAAAAGGTGAAGAAGCCTCAACTTCAATATAGTCATAAGAAGCATCGGCTTGAGTTTGCAAAAAAGTATGTAAGGTGGAATATTGGAAACGGGTGATTCGAAGCGATGAGATGAAAGTCAGTAGACCGGGTCTGATGGGTACAAAGGGTCTGGAAGAATCAAGGGCTAGCGGATCGAGAAAATTGAAGTAATGTCAAGTTCAGTGTAGAAAGCTGGAAGATATGGGGTTGTTTCACAATCAAAGTCATTGGATACTTGACCAGGATTGATGGTTGTCTCAATATTGTTATATGTGAGTATATTACAAGATTAATTACTTTGTAGACTTGAGTACTATGGGTATGAAAAGGATGACTTAGTAATCAAGCAGGACAACGACACAAAGCATGTGCCGAGACTGGCAAAGAAATGGTTCAATGACATTGAAGTAGAGTTGCTGGATTGGCCCCCACAGTCTCCAGGTCTCAACCCAATCACTTGTGAATAGAGTAGAAGAGAAAGCTGTTTCTTACCCAAGTGAGTTGACCAGACTGCACCAATATTGGTAATGTGTAGAAGAGACCTGGGATCATATTTCAATTTTTTATGGCACATGGTTAACTGAGGCATATATATTCATAGATAAAAATATATATACTGTTTGCACTGTAAATTTAAAAACAACGCTGAAAAATTTGCCTATTTTAACCCTTCCTGACCTAGGATGTATGCATACGCCCTAGCGGGAAGTGACGAATGCATATGACCAGTACACATTATTAGTACTGTGTACTGGCCTGCCTTCTAAAAGCAATCTGATGATTGCTGTTAGAAGAAAATGTAAAAAAAAGTATAAAAAAGTAAAAATAAAAGTTAAGTGAAAAAAAAAGTAATATAAAATAAAAACACGTACACCGCTTTTCCCCTTTACAAACGGCAATCGTCCCAAAAAAATAAAAATAAAAAATTACCTTTTTGGGTATTGACGCTGCGAAACAACCCCCCTATAAATCATCACTTTAAATTAACCCACGGGGAACACCGAAAAAAAGAAAAAAAAAAAAAACTCACAGAATTGCTTTTTTTTGTTCATTCCCGCAGCACAAAAAAGAAAAAAAAGCGATCAAAAACTCTAATAAACTCCAAAGTTGAAAAATTAAAATTCCATTTACCCCAAAAAAAAAATTCCTTACACAGCTCGAATAGGGAAAAATAAAAAATAGGCTCTCAAAACAGGATCATAAATATTTTTTTTACACAAAAAAAGCTTTTTTTTTTTTTTTTAAAGTGCTTCAAAAAAAAAAAAAATATGAAATTGGTACGCCGAATCGTATTACCCAGAAGTAAAACTAACTTGTAAAGGACACTAAGCATGAGCGCTTTTAAAAATTAAAAAAAAAAACACTACTGGGATTCGTTTTTCTTCACCCTTCCTTCAAAAAATGGTTTTAAAAATGATCAAAAAGTTTTTTTCCCCCCAAAATTTAACCCAAAAAAAACGCAACTCATCTCGCAAAAAACAAGACCCCCAAAACAGCTCAGTACACCGAAAAGTAAAAAAATTATGGGTCTCAGACTATGGGGATGCAAAAACATGTTTTCCTATTTGAATAAAAAGTGTTTTTATTGTTAAAAGAGTAAAACCATAAAAAAAAAAAAATTGGGTATTGTTTTAATCGTACGACCCTGGATAAAACTAGCATGTCACTTATTCCCACGGGACCCCCTGAAAAAAAAAAAAAAAAAAACACACCGGGAATGCTGTATTTTGTTCAAATGCCCCACAAAAACCCCTTTAAAAAAAATTATCAACGCGTTATATGCACCCCTAATTAACTAATAAAAACTTTTAACTCATCCCCAGAAAAAAAGCCCATAATCAGCTCCGTGCACAGAAAAAAAAAAAAGTTATGGCGTTTTGAAAGGACAACAAAAAAACGCAATTTCTTATAGACCTAATTCTATTGTGTAAAATTAATAAAACATAAAAAACTAATAAAATTTAACATTCAATTGTACCGACCCCAGTAAAGGGAAAAAGAACCAAAAAACAATGGTGAACTGCATTTTCCCCCACATTTTCAAGCCCAATACTAAAAAATACAATGGGGCCACTGCACCTAAAAAAGCCAGTACACCCCCTAGATGAATCCATGAGGGGTTTTAATCCAAAATGGGGCGACTTTTGGGAAATTTCACCTTTTCTGGTACTTTGAGGGCTTTGCAATTGCACATGACCCCCCGAAATCTGCGTTCCAAAAGCAAAATACGCTCTTTTCCCCTTTTACGCCTGCCATTGCCCAAAAAGCAGTTTTAAAAACCCCATGTAGGGGATACCGAACTTGAAAAATTGCTTAAAAAAAATTTGGGAGCTTTTTTTTTTCAGATTCCCTTTTAAAAATTCAAAAATTTTCAGCAAAATTGCAATTTTTTGGGGAAAAAAAAAAAATTTCATTTTCCCACCTAACCTAAAAAATGTTTAAACACCGTGGGGTTTTAATATACTCACTACACCCCGGGATATTTTCCCTTTAAGGGGGTTATCCCCAATATGGGTTTTTTTGGGGGGTTTTTTTTAAAGTTTTGGGGCCCCGTAGGGTGTCCACAAACCTGAAAGGGGCGCCTAAAAAAATTTTAATGAAAATAGCCCCCAAGTCTGGTGGGTGCACCTCCTTTTCTGGGGCTTTGGTTGACCCCAATAGCGCACAAGGGCCCATAGGGGGATATCTCTGAAAACACAGAAACGGGGGAATAAATTTTTAATTTGCTTTTCCCTTTCCATTACCGATTCTTGTGAATAATGGCTGAAAATTAAAATCTGCAAAAAAAAGTGAATTTTAAAAATTTCACCTCACTTTGCTTTAATTCCTGTGAAAAACTAAGGGCAAAAAACTTCCTAAATGCTGTTTTGAATACTTTAAGGGGTGTTTTCTTAGACGGGGTCTTTATGGGTATCTAACATATAGGCCATTAAAATCACGTTAAAACGGGACTGGCCCAAAAAAATGTTATTGCAAATTTTCTTGAAAATGTGAAAATTACTGCTAAATTTCAAGCCCCCTTATATAAATAAAAAAAAGACATTTAAAAAAAAAAGAGAAAACAGTAGACATATAGAGAGCTAGTTATAACAAAATTTGAGTGAATAACGTCGGGTCTTACACGCAGAAAATTTTTGAAGTTTGAAAATGGTAAATTTTTTCTAATTTTTCACGATACTTTCATATTTTTCACAAATAAAAAAGGACTTTTTTGCCCAAAATTTTTACATTTAAAGCCAATGTCACAGAAAACAATCTCTGAACACAGGATGGTTAAATTTCAAAAAGTTATTCTACATAAAGTGATACATGGCTTTTAATAAAGGGGGGCTCTGTCAGAGAGGCCAAAACTGGCTCCGGCGGTAAGGGGTTAAAAGTCTCATCTATGTAGAATAATGTAATACCTCTTAAATAATAGTCATGCAGTTACCAAATAATATACCCATACATGGAGCAAATATCTAACAACACATACTACCATTACACTGTAACTATACAGCCCTTTTCCCAATCCAACAAGGGAAAATTAAACAACTCTGATGTTCAAAAAACCCCATAACCTGCCGCCACATATGCTACCATGTACAAGGTTTTCAGACTATAAGTAATTACATTAATTTTACATTTAGTGACTCACAGATGACGTTATCTCTGATTGGAGTCGTTCTCTTTTCCTTTTCTTCTCCATCCGTTCCAGACCGCCATGACTCGTCTCTGCAGAACGTACAACACAAATATCTTAAACTTCTCACTTTTTCAGCAGATACCTACCCATACTCCACTTCTATACAAAATACCCATCCATAACACCCCAAATAGTAGATACACCACAAATTAGTTAGGCAAATAGGTAGACCCCCCTTTTAGGTAGGTTGACCCCAATTAGGTAAACCCCCTCATTAGGTAGGTTGCCTTCCCCCATTGGATAGATAAATAGTCACCCATTAGGTACGTACAGTATATAGCTCCCCAGTTAAGTAGGTACAAAAGGCCCCTCTTTGGTGGGGTAAAATTTAGGCCCTCCATAAGGTGGGTAATATATACCCTGTTATGTAAGTAAGTATGTAAACCTCCCATAAGGTAGGTATTTCAGCCACCCATTAGGCAGGTAGTTAGATATATAGGCCCCCTGTTTGGTAGGTCACCATATAGGGATTTGATTAGTGGTTCCCCTTTTTAGGCCCCCAAGGGAAACCCTATAGGCCCCCAATAGGTAGGTTTGTTTTTAAAATCCCTGTTATAGGTAAAAGGGGCTGCTGTTAGGGAAGTATATAGCTCTCTATTAGAAAGGTATGTAGGCTGCTGTTAGGTAAGCATACAGCCCCTTATTAGCTATATAGGCTGCTGTAAGGTAGGTATATAGCCCCCTATTAGGTACTACATAGCCCCCTATTTGGTATATAGGCTGTTGTTAGGTAGATATATAGCCCCTTATTAGCTATATAGGCTGCTGTAAGGTAGGTAATACCCCCTTTGGGTACAAGAGTCTGTAAGAAGGAAGGTTATACTCCCTTTAGGAAAATCAGTTGAAACATAGTCCCCCGGGTTTGGAGCCCACGGGGGGGTTTTTTAAATCAGGTTTTTGGGGGGCATCCAGGCTGGCGCTACAGGATTCGGGGCTACGTCCTTTTTATCCGGGACACAGGATAAAATATACCTTTTTTCACCTTACCCCGACAGAAACATGCATCATATAAATTATCGTATGGTGAACCCTAAGAAATATTAGAGCAGAGACTGATAACCAAGATGATAAGACACAGCCGAAAGTGTGGTCATCAGCCCGTCCATGGATAGGGCACAAAGTTTCTCCAACTTAAAAAATTTTGTCAAAGCTAGAGGAAAAAACCCTATTAAATGAAACAGAATCAAACATAAATTTTATTTAATAGTCAAAATTAAAACCTTGTCAAAAATTTAAAATAACATGGGGTGAAAAAATCCCTTAAATAAAAACCTGTCCAGATAAAGAGTACTAATTTTTTAAGGTAATTTTCCTTAATAAATTAATTAATTTTGTAAAATTTCCATTTCTTTTTTTTTTTTCCCAAATATTAAATTTTCAATTGTCCTAGTTCATTACTTTCGTATTGGACTATTATTACAACTTAAAAAGAGGGCACAGCCCCGCCAAAACCACCCCCTAGCTATGCCCTCATGCTAAGACCACCTCTAAACACGCCTAAACCTTTTCATCAACCAAGAGACACCTCTATCCATGTCCAAACACATCTGCCAACAATACCAAAAAAAGGGCCATTTTTCGGAGAAAATTTATCCCATTAAATTATTAAAAAATTTTAAAGAACATCCTAGAACAAAAAACTTTTAAAGCAAGATCTTTTTCCCAAATGAAAAAGGGCCATTTAAAGGCAAAGGGACGAAAAAAAAAAGGGCACTTGGAGGAACCCCCCCGACTAAAAATATTCCAACCCCAAAGACAGCGCAGCTCTCAGAAAAACAAATTTAATGGAATACATTGTTATGCGGGGATCATTGGGGGGTTGGAGAGTAACTAATGTTTTAAAACACAATACATTTTTTTTTTGTTTTCAAGAAGGGGGAGGGGAAAGATTTATTATGTGAGGATTCCCAAAGGGGAACCGGGGCCCCAAATTTTGTTTTTTTGCTTTTTTACTATGGGCCCAAGGGCAAACTTTCATTTTTATTAAAAATAAAAAAATTTAGCTGCCCCACCCAAACCCGTAAATAACTTAATCGGGGAAAAATGGGGCTTTTTTTTTAAATTGTTCCCTGGCCTCTTATAAACCCCTTTTCTTCTTAATTCACCCCCTTACAAAATTTTCTAAAAAAAACCCATGGGCCTTGTTTTTTTTAAAAATTCTACAGCTTTGATTCGCTCCAAATGTTTTTAGGACCGTCTGTATCTGTGATGTAACTAAGGTAAAGGCAGAGATTAAGGTCTAGACAAGGCAATCAACATTTCTCTGCAGCTGCCAGGTTCCAGCACTGACATCAGCTATGGATTTCGGCTTCTCTTTAGCCTCCATTTTGGCTTTTTTTTGACTCTTTTATACATCCTGAATGTCTTGAAAACTTGGACTAGAAATGCCACTGTCAATTATCCTCCTGGACCCAGAAGTTGGCCCATAATTGGGAATCTGCACCTTATGGATTTAAAGAACCCCCAACGCTCTTATTTAGAGGTAAGGCCGTTTTTTTTTTTGTTTTTTGTTTTGTTTTGTTTTTTTTTCATTTCAAAGGAAAATCAATTAAATACATTGTTGAAATACAGCAAATATATTTCTCTAAATTTATAGATATCATTAAAAGAAAAAAATATATAGAAATAAAAACAATCCAATTTTTTTTTTATCCAAACCACAAAATAGTTTTTCTTTAAAGGGGACCTCCCCCAAGAGTTAAAACCCCAAAATAAAATAAAGCTAAAACATTGCTCATTGCAATAGTGTAGCCTCTCACTGCAGTACAGACACAGCAACCAACTCATCCATGCAAGTGTGTCTGCTATTACAGCTTAGTCCTATTTATGTAGTTTGCTGTGCCAATGCTACATTCCACCACAGTTCCAAATTTTTTAGCATTAGGCTTTGCTTGGGCCCACACTCACACAGGCACAATAAACAAGGTAACAACAAACATAAGGGGAATGTGTCATCAGAAAATGATCTATTGTTTAAGTTATGTTTTTCTGTTAAACACATTTTTTAATAATTTTTAGTTTTTTATTTTTTTTTTTTTTTTCCATTCACTTTAAAAATTTTTTTAAAATTTTTTTTTTAAGCCCTCGGTTTTCTTTTTGGGCCCATGGGCTCAATAAAGCCCTGACACTGCCTGTTCTGTAGTGAAATTTTTCAGCATCCCTCATTCTCAACAGGCGGGATTACACTGAAAAATGAGTCAATCTGTATATATAACA
Organism: Phyllomedusa bahiana; assembly: GCA_025379985.1. NCBI lineage: Eukaryota > Metazoa > Chordata > Amphibia > Anura > Hylidae > Phyllomedusa > Phyllomedusa bahiana. The sequence continues at coordinate 149,965 of JAODAL010001955.1, forward strand.
CAGGATCCCACTTTTTCAAATAAGATGTCACAGGCTCCCTCTCTCCTCCCCCTACACACTGACTTTTTTCCTAGCAAAGTATGCTAAAAAAACCTCCTATAAAATCAAGGGGCTGCTTCTGTTCGAGGCTCCTATGTCCATGAACTCTGTAAACATCTCTCTAAATGCTTTAAAATACTCAGCAAATGGCCACCCCAAAAAAACGATACAACACAGAATTTTGAGAAATTTTAAAATCAGAAAATAAAAAATGGCTAAAAAGAAAATAATATGTACATACCCATTTAAATTTATAATTAGCAAATTTGTTCATCTGTAGGAACCAATCAAAAAGGGTTTTTCCCTATTTCAAAATTTATGCTTTAAAAATTCTGCAATTCTAAAGAAACAGAGGATTTAACCAATAACACGCAAATTTAATCCCTGTTAAAAAAAAACTTTTATAAACTATCTAAAATTGTACAATTTAGACCCCTAAAAATTTACCACTACTACCTAATGATACGCAACTGTGTACTATCCGTCAGGGAGTAATCGCCCGAAAAAGGACGGTTTCCGTTTTTTTTACGATAATACACTAAAACTATAAACCCCAAAAAACCCACTATCCCACGCTTTTCCCCCGTACATTTTAGGGTTCACAGGGATTGAAAAAACTCTCGTTGGGGAAAAAGAGTACCTAATAAAACGCATATAAAACCCTGTCTTAAATACATATACTTCCTATTAAAATTTCAATAGGGGCGATATTTTGTTAGATGTGTCAGGATAAGAATAACTCCCCCCCAGTCCTTTGGTATGCTGGCACCCAGGGTAAGGGGTACAGAGCAAAACGTCTCTGCTTTTCCTTAAAAGCCTCCCAAAGGCCCCTCAAAGTATAACAGACAAGCCCCTAACATTTCCGAATTGGTTATTCTCTATACCTTTCATGTGGGATATTTCTTAAAAAAATTTCTCATCATGAGCCCATAGTACTTCTTTGCTAACGTAAAACCCCCTCCAATCTACCGAGAGATCAAATGTCTCTTTTGAAGATGGCATGTGGTTACAAAGCCTGCAAGATGTTACTATATAGATCCCCCCATTTTCGTTATTTATCCTACACCCGAGATATTGGTCTCCTTTTTGCGGGGTATAACCCTTATTGGGGTCTTAAATGAGTAGAATTTAGTATTTGGGGGTTAGAGGGCATCAAGAAATTTAAATTCTTGTTTTAATCAGGCCCGTTCTAAACCCCCCAATATCCTTTCTAGTTCCTAATAAAAAGTTGTTGTTGGGTCTGAAGGGGAAAATTCATAATGCCTTTTGTCCTTGAAAGACGCACATTTGTTTAACAAACAGATTTAATAAACTTATTTCCCCCCTTTTCGGGGGGTTTTATGATTATAGACTTTTCCCGTTCCATGTCAATGCTTCTAATTTTCCCTCTACTGAATTTTTTTATGGAATGGAACCCCCCCTTTTACCCCCCAATCCGGGGTTCTTTTGAGACAATTTGCAAAAATAAATCAATTTCACGTTATCCAACTGACTCGGGGGGATTCTCCTACTTTTGAGTTTTAATTTTGTTTTTCCCCCTCTCATTTTTTTTCCCCCTCCATAAGGGGCACCAAAGTAGTATACCCTTAGATCCTGTGTCGTAACACCCAATTGCTGGATTCAAAATCATTCCCTTTTATTTTAAAAAAATTTTTTGCACTTTGACTTACGCACAAAAAATTAAACTTAGTCCATAAAAATCCCTAAACTTGGTGGTGGACAAAAAAGGCCCCTCTGTAAATCTGTAGTTCTTTTTTACTCAGTTGCCTGTCTGTGGGTTAATTACTATGTTATCTGATATCATTTTTTCTACGGGGTTTTCCGCCGACCGGGCCATCCAACCCCCCTTTAAAAAAAGGGGGGGTATTGTGTTTTTGGCCAAGGATAGGGCATAAAATCCCTATTATCCCATTCCTCCTGAATTCTGGGGTTTGGGCCCCTTTTTTATTTAGTCCCTCTTAATTTTTCCCCCCAAATTTTAGTTTTTTTGTGAATTGGTTTAAAATTCGCGTCAGATGACAATACTTTTGGGGGGTAGAGGGGTTAGATTTCAGAAAAAAAAAAATGCTCTCCCTTCCCTTTAAAATTTTTGAAGGGGCCCCCAGATTTGTTTGCGTTTCCGTCCCTTTATCCCTGTCTGATATTTTTCTATAGAGTTTTGTAGGCTTTGTTCTCCTTTTTGTAAAAAGTCAGGGTCCCCCCTAAATTTTGATGCTTGTTTTTTACAATTTTTTAGGTGGGAATAAATTTCTTTGTGTTTTTTTTCCTCCTTTTTAAGATTTTTATAATCTACAGAGCTTTTTGAGTTTTTTTTTCCCCCCGCCAAAGGGTTAAAAACTGTGATCAATTTCAGGGGTTAGTAGATCTAAATCCACTAGGGATAATACGTATTCAAAATAATGCTCTAATGTTTTTTTTCCCCCAAGATTTAATATTGGCTTTTGGTAACTATATAAAAGTTTTTTGAAATACCATTTAATCTTAAGGGCACCTATTTACTCCACCTCAACTCTAAAAAAACCCTCTTTTTCCTCAGTTCGCCATTTTTCTTTATTTTCCACAGGGGGATTTTTAAAAACTGGCCAAAATATTAAATTCTGCAAATTCTATTTGAAAAAAGGGATTTAAACCTTTTTTAACTGCAATGGTAATTTTTGGGGTCTAATGTACAATTTAAAAGTTTGGTAAAAGTTATGTTTTAACAGGGATTTAAAGGCAGGGGGGGTATATAGGCGAACTGAGCAAAAGCGGGGGTTTTTTAGATGTTAGGTGGAGCAGACAGAGTGATCTTTCAATTTAAGTGGGGTTCAACAACTATTATAGTTACCGAGCCAATATTAAAACTTGGTGGGAACACAAATTAGAGCTTATATGAAAACACGTATTATACCCAGTGGACAAATCACAAACCCCTGCCCTTTAATACAGTCTAATCCCCGTTGGCAGTGGGAAACAGAACTCATAGATAGTCGTACGACTTATGAAAAATCTTTTAAAGGAGGAAAATAAAAATAGAAAGTACTTTCCCCCACCTTTAAATAAATTGATAGAACAAGCATCAAAATTTAGAGGGGATCCTGACTTTATAGGAGAGAAAAAAAAGCCTACAAAAACCTATAGAAAAAAACAGACAGGGGCTGAAGGTACGGAAAAAGCAAACAATTCTAAAAGGGCCCCTTTAAGAATTTTAAGGAAGGGAAAGCATTTAATTTTCGAAAAAACTAAGCCCTCACCCCCACAGAAATTGCATCTGCCAGAATCTTTAATCCAAATTTACAAACAACTAAAAAAACAGGGGGAAAAAATAAGAGGGACTAAATAAAAAAATGGGGTCCAGCCAAAAAATTCAGGAGAAATGGGTACATTTTGGATTAAAAAATGCCTCCTATCCTCTGGCCCCTCCAATACACCCCCTTTTTTTTGAGGTTTGGGGAAAGGGCCCGCGTCCCCTGAGACACCGCGAAAAAAAAGAAAATTCAGATCAACATAATAAAAAAACCTCAAGACAGGCAACTGATAAAAAAGAACTACAGATTCTACGAGGGGCCCACTTTTGTGCCCCCCCCAATTTAGGATTTTCATGGACTAAAGATTTACATCTATTTTTTGCTAAGTCAAGTGGCATAAATTTTTTTTAAAATCAAAGATATATTAATGCCAGCAATTGGGGGTTACACACAGGGGTCTAGAGGGTATAGGGGTTTTTTGTCCCTTATGGAGGAGGAAAAAATAGAGAGGGACAAACTAAATTGAAATCAAAAATAGGAATGCCCCCGTCGTTTTATACACTGAAATTTATTTATTTTTGCAAATATTCAAAAAAACTCCGTGGGTCGGGTGAAAAGGTTACCCCTTCCCTAATAATCTCAGTAGAGAGGAAATTAGAAGCAAAAGTCACAAAAGGAAATAAGCTATAATCATCAAACCCTCCATAAGGGGGAAATATAGTTTATTAAAATCATGAAATTTAAACAAAATTTTAACGATCTTCTAAGGCAAAAGGCATTATGATATTTTACCTTTAGACCCAAACAACAACTTTTTATTAAGGAACTAAAAGGATACTTGTGGAGGGTTTAGAAAGGCCCCCATATCAAAAACAAGAATTTAAATTCATGATGCCCTTAAAACCCCAAATCCAAAAATTTTCTCGATCCAAATCCATAAGGGTTATACCCCGAAAAAGGCAGACCATATCTCGGGGTAGGATCAATAAGCAAAATGTGGGGATCTTTAGATAACATCTTGGGAGGACTTTGTAACAACACTGCCATCTTTAAAAAAGACACTTTTGATCTTCTGCGAGATTTGGGCGGGGTTTTAGTTAGAAAGAAGTCTATTTGGGCTCATAGATGAAAAAAGCTTATATAATAATATCCCACATGAAAACGGATTTTCCGGCAGTAAATTTTTTTGTTTCAAGAAGTATAGAATTTCCCATCATAAAGAAATTGGCATCAATTACTTGACTTGAAATAAAACATATTATTTTGTCTTTTTTCAACAAGACCTTCCACCAGCTCAGGGGCACCGCAATGGGGGGGCCCTGCGCTCCCCATAGCAAATCTTTCCTGGCTGGGGGGGGGCCCATTTTGGTATCCCCAGGGGATATCAAGGGGCCCCCCCAATTTTATTCCGGGGGGATACATTGAAGACATCATCATCCATGGGGAAGGGTACAAGGGTTTCATTTTAGGGATTTTTTACACAACTTAACAAAAACAAAAATCGGTTCATTTTACATTTGAAAGCAGGAAAGATGCTTTTCCCTTCTTGGATTCCCACATTAAAGTTAAAAGGTAATATCCAACAGATATGTATGAACCCCAAGCAATAACACCTGTTACACTGAAAATTACCATCCATTGCCCTTAGGAGGGGAAAAACCGAAGGGTCAATTTTGAGAGGAAGAGGAATTGCCCCAAGATGGATTTAGGAGACAGTCAGGGATTTTTAGAGAGGATTTCTTAACGAGGAAACCCCAAGATCCTTTAATCAGCTTTTAGGCTGCCAAAAACAGAATAGGAAAAAACTTTGCTACAGGGAAAAAACCCCCGAAAAAAGAAAAAACAACAATAAGGGGACTTGTTTTCAACTTTTTACGACAGAAATTTAGAAGTGTGTAATTTTCCTTAAAAAATACTGGGAATTTTAAGTTGGATCAGGATCTAAAGGATATCCCTTCAACCCCTTGAAAACCATCAGGGGTAATCTTCAAGGTAATGATCCATATCACTATACAAAACCCCTTAAACACGGGGTGGAAAGGAGACCGTTTGGAGTTTAAATGGGGCAGAGATGTGTAGCCCCCCATATGTTTTTACAGACAAATCCTTCACAATCCCTAAGGGGAAAAAAATTTTTATTCGTGATTTTGCAACTGGGACAGAAAGAAGTTTACAGTGATATGCCCCTGCCCCCTTAAATAATTGGAAAAACAAGGAAATTTTAAAAGAAGGGGGAGAACATCTGGGGGATAACGAAAAAGGAGGACACCCATACCCGAAAATGTGTGGGAACATCATAATGGTGAAGGGGAACCCTGCGTTTCTGATCTTAAGTCGTGAGACCACCCCCAGAGGGGGGGAAAAGGGGTAACAATTTATGTAAAGATGCCCAAAGGATTTATCGTAGGATTCTGTTCATCCCCAAAGGGCCTCAATGAGACTTTGCAATTTGGTTTGCTTTTTTGAATAACTCTGCTTTGGGGCCGTTCACTCTGCCTTTTTGTTCGACTCTCCATAGAGGACCATTTGACGGGTTTAGAAGACCAGAAAAAGTATCTACCAAATTATAATTTTTCTTATACATTTATTACCTACATCTGCAATTTTAAATCACTGAGGACATGAAACGTTGACCCCCGAAATCTTTGGCCCTTCCAAAACCCTTACTAACCTATGCATGTCGGTTTTATAGTAAATTCCCTGGGAAATTTTGAGAACTAAGGCGGACTCCCTCACAAAACTTTCTATAATATACATGTGGGTATAGGGGGTGGCGTCGGAATGATTATCGTGCTGCCGTTGTGGCGTTATTTTTAGGCACGATTTTGAGCTCCACGCAGAGGTCCCAGCTGTGCTTTTAATAGCACAGTGACGATCCCGGACACACCCCGGGAAATGACATGTATCTTTTCCAGACATCGCATGAAGCTTTAGAACGCCGGGCGCCCATGGGCTGGGGCCGTTCTCAAATCGCAGGTCATTCCGGGGGCATTAAACCGGAAAAAAAGGCATGCTTTTCTTTCCGACATGCCATCTAAAATCCGGAAGCCGGGTAAAAAACAACCTTCAAAGGAACCCCGTAAAAAGTATAAATAAAATACCAATTCGGAAAGTTAGGGGGTTGCGTTTACATTTGAGGGGGCCCTTGGAGGCATTTGGGGAAGCAAGATGATTTGCTCTGAAAACCCCTTATCCGGGTTTCCACATACCAAAAGCTGCGGAGTATCATTCTTATTGACAGCTCTAACAAGTACATCTCCCCCTTTAATTTGAATGGGAAATAATGTATTTAAAGACAGGTTTTATAGCTTGTTATGCGACCTTTTTCCACACGAGATTTTTTCGAATCCCCTATGAAAACCCCAAAAAATGTAGGGGAAACGCTGGGGTACTTGGATTTAAGGGTTTATACACGTATTAGTATATTATCTTCATAAAAGCGGAGCCGCCTTTTTTCGGGGCCATTACTCCACTGGGGTAGTACACAGTTTTGCTGTATCATCTGGGTAAGTGGTTTAATTTTTTAGGGGTCTAGATTTTACAATTTTAGGGTAGTTTTTTGTAAAGTTAGGTTTTAACAGGGTTTTTTTAAATTTTCAGTGATATATACCTTAGGCATTACCCCAAAATATCTTTACTCTGGGACTCAGATATATCTCCAGAACAAGAGTCCCTCCAATCCCCATCCTGTATAATGCTACAGTTATAATGAATTGTGAGGGGGTCACAAATAAGTGGCTCTCTTCATTGACTTTTATGGGATTTCTGAATACGCTCCAAGTGTTTTTGTTGATAGTATTTTTTCTGCCTAGAAAGTGAAAAATCAGCGAAAACCTTTTTCGGCTAACGATATATTTGATGGACTTTAAGATTTCTAGCCCCTTTTTCTTCAACAGGGGTTTTATACAAGAAACAAAATGCCAGACTTTTCATACACAAAAGACAGGGCCCCTTCAAGGTCCTAAATTTTTAAAAAATAACAAAAGCAAATAAGCAACAATCATTTACAACGGCAAGAAATAAACTATCGGAAAAAACTTGTGGGGCGGCAGGGGGGCATAATTCTGCATCTTATCTCGTAGCCCCAGTGTAATTTTGGGGCCCAACACAGTTCCCACAAATTTACATGAAGCTGGGCTGAATATTTAGCCCTTTTTTGCAAGTCTAAAATTTTTGCTTTTAATTTAAAAAAAAACCTCCTTTCCTCCCCGCTCTTAAAGTGTCCCATTAAAACCATAATTTTAAAATTTCAATAGAATGGCACTCGGAAATTTTGCCACTGAAATCGTTTTCTGCTTTTTTAAAGTGAATCGTTAAGTTCCCTGCGCTGGGTGAGTCTCGTCCTGTTTCCCCCACTAGAGGGGGTTAGGACATTGCATACACATAATCAATACACCACATTTCTAACCCAGGGAAAAAGTCCCCCTTTAAATTCTGTGCACCGTTTGGGTTATGGGACAGGGACAGACAGAGAAAATTCTGGTTGGGTGAAAATCTCCTAAAACCCCGGGCAGAGATACCCTAGTTACATCCGGGCACCCCAGATCTTCTAACAAACTCAATGCCCTCGTCCACTTTTTGGCCATCATGGAGTATAATCCATGTATACAAACATACCCCACTAGGGATGGATAGCACATGTCAGACGCAACCTGGAAAAACTACACCTCCCAGCAAAACCAGGTCATACAGCTCAATACAGTTCATATTCAGCCACAAACTATTACACCTTTGGAGAGGACTATATCTACATCGAATGGGAACTTCAATGGGGTCCAGATGTGCACCCAGTATGCAAATCTCTTCATACATATGACAGAAACGTTGAAGGAGCGTGATCTATCCACCATGCACCACCAAACCCATGTTACCTCCGATACATCGATGATATCCTTGTCATCTGGACTGCGGCGAGGAGCCCTACGTAATATTCCATAATGACTTCAATACTTCCACGCCCCACCATCCAACCTTATAAACTTACCTATTCAGAGAGCAAAATCAACTTTCTGGATACTGACAATACACATCAAAGACCACCACTTACTCACATTCAGTATACCACAACCCACAACAGAACGCCTACCTCAGAAGCCACCCCGCACGACAGCTTCCACCCAAGCACACAAAACAATCCATTATATACAGCCAGTCTATACGGAACAATTAGTATTGTTTTCTGACAAGGCAGACACTGGACAAGCAGCTCCTGGATCTGAGGCACAGCTCGAAGTTCTCACAATGAGGGAAAATTTTCTCCGCAGACCAAAAGTGACGGGACAATCAAATCATCAAAGCGCCACCAGTCAACAGAGACCTGTCTTACTTACATACAAAGAGACCCTAATAAGAACGAGTGCCCCTAGTTGTAACCTACAACCCACAGCTGTAGATCCTAAGAACGATAGCCAAGGAACTTCAACCGTACTACATAGGGACAACAGACACAAAAGAATTTATTCCCAGTCCCCCCTCTCGCTTTCCTTTCGGCAAATCACAAACCTGCGGCGTATTATTGTCCGGAGTGCCCTGAATGAACCCCTTAAAATGGCACCTCACCCTGCCTAAGAGACAGGTGCAAGACCTGCAGTCACAAACCACACTGCTGACAGTGTACCTGTCTCACATTCACAACAGTGCACAGAATTTAGGGAGACTATTTTCCTGCAGGTCTCGCAATGGTGGTATCTGATTAAGTGTATGCTAATGTCCCCATCACAGGCCTCAAGTGTGGAGGGGAAACAGGCAGAGACTCAGCCAGCGCATGAACTCACACAGACTCCACTATTAATAACAGTCATAACTGATCTTCAGATGCCACAACACTATCTCCAGAGATTACCATTTCATTGAAGAATTTGAAGATTATGGTTTTAATGTACACTTTAAGATGAGATGGAGAGTAAAGAATGGAATTTAAAATTTAATCAAAAATTTCAGAGCTCCCATGCAAAATGGGCTAAATATTTCTGCCATGTATCATGTCAAACTATGTGTGAACTGTGATGGCCACAAATTACACCTGGTGGCTACGAGATAAAATCAGAATTACTGACCCCCACCATACGCCTCACAAGTCCAGATAGTTGATTTCTTGACCTGTTGGTTAAATGACTTGTCTGTCTTATATTGCATATCTGTTAATTTTTACGAATTCTAGTACCCTTTGAAGGACCATGTCTTTGTGTGGTATGAAAAGTCTGTAATTTTCAGTTCATTTATAACACCATGTCTGAAGAAGGGAGCTAGTACTCTTGAAAGCTCACCATCAAATATACTCAATCAGCCTGAAAAAGGTATCGCCTGATTTCTTCACTCTTCTACTACTTTCTATGGCTAACACGGTACAACATTATACTAATAGAAATGTGTTAACAGGGAATGTGTTGCCAGCAATAATGAAAGTAAAAGGCTGCACAAACATTCATATGTACTAATAATCGTACCTCCCAAAATTAGGCAGTATGTCAACTCTTCGTAAGGAACAACTTGACCTATGCCTTCTTTGGGCGATTCTTGACCCATACAATAGGAGGTCTACTCTACTGAAGTTCATGGGACAAAACATAGACAAAAAAATTGCTGCAATATATTGAGAGAATTATATTGGAATGATTTGTTAGTAACATTTATATCATGATGAATTGTATTTTTCTTTCTTCTGTATTTTTCATTTTATTTAAGCTTGCAAAAAAATACGGCCCAGTATTTAGTGTCCAAATGGGTATGAAAAAAATGGTGGTCCTAACCGGATATGAGACTGTGAAAGAGGCTCTTGTCGATCATGCAGAAGAGTTTGGAGAAAGAGGAAATCTTAAAATATTTGAGGATCTAGACAAAGGAAAGGGTGAGTCCTTTTCTTTTCCTAACACCAAAGACAAAAAATGCACTAACCAACAAAACATCAATGCTTACCATAAGCTAAAACACTATATTAATATGTCATATATTCCAGGTACTACAGAGGTTGAGTTAATTGTTGGGTTCTTTACTTCTGCAGAAGGTATTCTCATTTCATGCTCACATCATTCCATGTTTTAAAGGGGTTGTCTACTTATTACTGTTTTTATTTATTTATACTAATTTTTTCTTATACAGCACTTAATTAAAATGTTTTGTTCCTGCAATCTTTTTTCCATGCAAGTAGCATCTATCGGGAATTAAAAAAATGGTTAAGCCCACATTTCTGTCCATAGTAATGGTTGCCACAGACTAAACATGGTGTTAGTAATCACCAGGTTCATACAAGACATCTATTGGATAAAAAAATAAGAATAATAATGGAAGAAGAACTTCTTCCCTGTGTGGATTTACTTTGTATAACTACTTTCTCTATAGTTGATGTCATGTTATTAACTGTAAAAAAAAGAAACATGAGACAGAGAGGTATCTTCTAAACAGACACTGACAGATATTATAAGATTCTGTTGGAGGTGGTAATTCTGGAGAAGTTGATGCTCCTCCATACACTACTGTTACCTGAATACCATCAATCACATGACCTGTAGGGTGGTCATATGATATGATACTGTTGGAGGTGGTAATACTGGAGAAGTTCTACTCCTCTATACACTACTGTTACCTGGATACCAGGGGTTACATGATAAGACGTTGCTGGAGGTTGTACTACTGGAGAAGTTCTGCTCCTCCATACACTACTCTTACCTGGGATAACTAAGGGTCACATGACCTGTGAGGTGTCACATGATAAGATGCTTTATTGGTTGGGAGGTCTCAAAAACAAAAACAAGAGGTTAAAAAAGATTTACCTTGTTGGGGGATAGAAGTTCTGCTCCTCCCATACACTACTGTTTTAACCGTGGATTACCAGGGGTCCAGGGTGCCAAAGGGTTCTTCTACGGGAGAAAAAGTGGATAACTCCATCCCAGTATTGATTATCGGGACCTTAATAAGATAACCATAAAAAAAATATCCCCTCCTGCTAATCTCTGAGCTCTTTGACTGGCTTTGCAGAGCTAAGATCTTTATAAAGCTACATTTGTGGGGCACCTATAATCTCATTCACATATGCAAAGGCGATGAATGGAAGACCAGTTTCAAAACCCACGATGGACACTTTGAGTACTTACTGATGCCATTTGACTATGCTATTTTCCAAGATTTCATCAACGAGATCTTCCGAGATCTTCTATATGTCTGCATGGTGGTCTATCTCAATGTTATTCTGATCTTTTTCTCGGATTTACAATCTCACACGATTGGGTCTGCAAACCAATCACCTCTATGCTAAATTGGGGAAATTCCTGTTTGGGCAAACCAGCCTGCCCTTCATAGGATACATAGTTTCAGACATAGGTCTTCTAATTAACCCAGCTAAAGTCTCTGTGGTTCTTCAATGGCCCTGCCTGGCTGGTCTCCGGGCTGTCCAACGTTCTCTGGGTTTTGCCAATTATTATAGGCAATTTATTCCTCGGTTCTCCACCGTAGTGGCACCTATTACAGCTCTAACTAAGAAAGACAACAACCCTAAACTCTGGCCGCCTGATAAATGCATTTGCTTCTGCTTCCATATTGTCCAGATTCGGATAAACCACAAACAAGTGGATGCATCTTCTTTGGGAGCTGGAGCAGTGCTCTCACAAAAGACTGCTAACAGGAAGCCTGTCACCAGTGTCTTCTTCTCCAAGACTTTCTCTTCAACTGAGAGAAACAACACTATCGGAGACTGTGAGCTACTGGCCATAAAATTGGCACTTAAGGAGTGGTATCATCTACTTGATAGGGCACGGCATCCAGTTAATATCTACATTGACCACAAGAACTTTCTCTATCTCCGAACTACAAGCATGTTCGTCTCTCTTCTTCTCCAGATTTTATTTTGTCCTGAACTTCCGACCTGCTGAGAAGAATATTAAAGCCCATGTCCTTTCCTTTTCCTCTGACACTACTGGTTAGGACTCAGTACCACAACATATCATTCCTTCCAAATGATTGATTATCATGGCTTCCATCTTCCTTTAACAAATGTCTCCTGGCAAGACCCTGCGCTGAGAAAGGGGATCTTTCTTTGGGGATACTCTTCCAAATTGGCTGGGCATCCAGGAACCTGTTAGACCCTCTTGTTAATTGCTTGACACTATTGGTGGCCTACACTCTCCCAGGATGTCGAGGATTTTGGACGACATGTATGAATATCCGCGCGTCGGAGCGCTCGTTTTCAAGTGCTCGAACATGAAAGCTGCACCTCATGTATGTCGGCACCCGAGGTGCGCTCATACATGCAGTGTAAAGTCCCCTGCGCCTCGCCAGTGTGTGAGGCGCAGTGCGGGACTTAGGCGCAGAAGGACTGCGCCTAACGTATTCCGATTCGAGACAGACTGGAAAACAACGAGAAATCATTAAACATGTTACTGAAGAGCAAAAAGAGTTGTCTTTCAAATGAATGAATGAAGAGAAAAATCAAAGCTGTCTAAAAGCGATTAAATGTAGTGAAAAAGTGGATCATTTAAAATTAAAGGGAAAATATATAAGATTGCTCAAGAAATAAATCTCAGCTCTCAGCTCTGTGAGGCATGGAGTAAGAATCAAAAAAATCGTTTTTATTAGATGTAAAACATTATCTGAAAAAGAGCTCAAACCTTCTAAAAAAAATACATAAATTAAATCACTAACAAAAAATCAATAACGGCGCTAGATCAGGAATTGGGATATTGAAAATTGCCGGGAAATACAGTAATTCAAATTCTGTAAGCGCTTCTCATTGGTCTGCAGAAACCAGCCAATCAGAATAGGAGCAACAGAGACCCATTATTACCTATGGAGTAGTATTGACCAATCAAATGAAAAGAAGGGGCAGTTCAAAATACAGTAAAAAATGAAGAAAAGAGCTGATTGGTTGAATTAGCGGGGGCTTGGCTATCCCGGCCAATCAGAGCGCGAGCTACTTTGTCCCACGTAGTCTATGGAGAGATGGGGGCACTGAAATCTCAGCTCCGTGCGGCATGGAGTATTAGTAAATAAACCATTTTTATTAGGTGTAAACATTCTCTAAAAAAAGAGCAAAAATTTTTTGATAAAAAAAAAAAAAATCACTAACAAGCGTTTGTCGTCGGACCTGCGCAATACGGAAATTTGGGTATTGGGAAAATTTACGGGAAATACAGAAATTCAAATTTGTAAGGTTTTCATTTGGGACAGAAAACCAAACCAATCAAAAAGGAGGGGCGTGACCAATTATAAATATGGATAGTATTTACCAATGAAATAAAAAAGGGGGGACGTTAAAATACAGTAAAAAAAAAGGGAGAAAAGAGTGATTGGTTTTAGACCAGGGGGTGATATGAATCCCAATAATTAGTGCGCTATTTTAGTGTGAAGAAGGACGCGATAGAAAGGGACCTTAAAGGCTGTGTTCACGGTTATTAAACCGTAAAATTTCGGGAGGATCCCCCCCCGCAATCAGTTTTGTAAAGGGGGCGCCCGGGGGGGGCCGGGGGGGCGGGGGAGAGTGCCCCTGGCCCCCTAGACAATGATTATTTATGGCGGTAGGGCCGTAAAAAAAAAGTGCAGTCCCTTTTAACTCCTTAAATGGTTATTCTGGGACGGATTGGGGCCCAACTGCGCGCCATATTTTTCCTGCAATAGCTCCAAAACCGTCCAAGTAAAAACGGTAATCCACGTTCTCATAAGATGTGGGTTCCGCGCTCCTCCCCGCCGGCGGGAAACCCCCGTGGGGAGAAAAATGCATGCACATTATTTACGGGGCGTAGCGCCGTAAAAAATGCAGTCTATGCATTTTCTATTTTTATGATTGTCTATGCTCCCCCGCCCCTTCCCCCCCCATTCAAACGATTGTGGGCGGGATCCCCCCGCAATTTTTGGTTGAAAAAAGCGTTGAACCGGGCCTTTTTCCCCCCGGGGGGGGGTTCGCCCAAACGGGGAGGAGCGCGGGGAAACCATAGTTTCTTGAGAAAATTTGGTTAGTAGTTATGGGTGGGGGTTTGGGGCCCTTTTGAAATAATACGGGGCAGTACGGCTCCAATCCGTCCCAGAATAAGCCGTGTGAACGAGGCCTAAAAGTTATTACTGTCCATGGGAAAATACTCACAGACATAAATCTAATTTTACCTATTTGGGTTAAATTTGTAGGAAAAAAATTTCCGTGAAGAAAAAAACCAAAAAATAATTTTCTTTATTACATTAAAAAAGGCCCTTTTCCCAAAAGGGGGGACCCCCCAAACAAAAACCAACAAAAAAATTTTTTTTCCCTGAGAGGGAGAGATGTGTTCCCCTTTAAATTTAATTTTCCCAATAAAGTAGTATGCCCAAGGGGAAAAATGGCCCCCCCTTGGCGGGTGTCGCCCCAACAGAGGGCCCCAAAACCCATTGAGAGGCACCCCTAGGTCAGACACCCATTGAAAAATTCCTAAATGGATATAGAAGATAAAAATTTGCTATAGGGGAACCCGGATAACAATTCTATCCAAAAAAATATTTTTTTTATCAAAAAACAAAAAAAAACCCCCAAAAAAAGTTTGTTGTTCTTGTTTAAAAACCCTTGTTTTGTTCAACCCCCAGCGTTTCCCCCCAAAACGATCATATAGGGTTAATCGGGGGAAACAAAAAAACTTTTACCCACAAGACTAAAAAACAGCTACATAAACAATGGAAAAAAAACTTAGCGGAATGTCCTTAATGGGGGGTAATGCCGGGTAAGATAACCAATAAATACAATTCATGATGTGTCTATCCCTCAGTGTGGAGATACTCCCAGAAACCCTCCCCCAAAAAAAGGGGGAAGATAAAGGGTATCGCCCCCTGAGGTCATTATCAGATAATCAAAGAAAAAATAAGGTTTTTGGGTGGACAATCCGTCCCTATAACCAAAGGCACAATCCCAAAGTGAACCTTCATACTTTTTAAATTTATAGATATAAAAAAGGGTTTGAATCCCCTTTTCAAAAAACAATAGTTTAAAGGGCCCTATGCTCAATACATAATTATAAAGAAGGATATTATAAGATAAGAAAAAGGGTTTGAATCACTTTGTCATAAACATGATAACGCTACCCCATACATAATTATAGAGATAACCGAAAAAAAAATCTTTAAAGTATGTTTTAAAACTAATATACTCATATTATAAAGTTACAGTCAAAAACACCCTTTTGAGTTCAATTAGCCTTTTTTTTTGTTTTTATCAGGGGTTTTCACTTAGAAAGCCCCCCTTCCTCAGAAAAAACTCACAACATAAATCAAATTTTACCTATTTTGGGCCATGGAAATATTTAGTACTGTATTGGTTAGGGGGAAGAGAGGTCGCCGTTACTAATCAGCGGGGGAGGGGTATTTATTAAGAGTTTAGGGGAAAAAAATCAGAGCGAGCTCTGTTTTGATTACCAGTTAAAAAAGGTCATTTTTTGGGCCCAAAGGGGGAGCGAGCGACACTCTTATGGGTTTTCTAATGCAATCTAAAAAAAATTTACATTTTAGAAATCAAATGAAAGATTCACAAGTTGTACCGATCTCTAATAAAAATGAACAAAATATGGGGGGGGAAAGAAAATAAAAAATAAAAATGAATTCATTTTTTTTTCTTTATTTTCGTTTCACCCCAATTTTTGATATTGGCTAAAACCAAAAAAAAGAAATAAAATGAATTTTTTTGAATTCATATTTTTTTTGTTTATTTTGTTACCTCCATGTTTTTGTTCTTTTATCTAGAGACGGTACAAATTTGTGAGTCTTACATTTGATTTTTGGCATGTACAGTTTTATTTTAGATTGAATTAGAAAACCCAAAGAGCGTCGCCGCCTCCCATTGGCCCTAATAATCATGCCTCTTTTAAATGAGCCAATCGCAAACAGACTCGCCTGCATTTCTTTTCCCCCTGAACTTAGAGAAAATAGCTCCCTCTGATTGGTAAGGGCGACCCCCTCTTCCCCCCAACCAATCAAGTATAGAAAATTTCCCCATAGACTAATAACTTTTGGACCCCCTTCTACGGCCCTTCCTTTTTTACCAAAAAAAAACGCATATTTTATAAAAGGTGGATTCAATCTGCCGCTGGGCTAAACCAAAGCCTTTTTTCTGCCCTTTTTTTACTGTATTTTGAACGTCCCGCCTTTTCGTTTGATGGGTCAATACATCCCTAGGTTATAATGGGTCACTGTTGCTCCCATTTGATTGGGTTTGGTTTCTGCCGACCCAAAGAGAAACGTTACAGAATTTGAATTTGTATTTTCCCGGCAATTTCCAATAGCCCCCAATCCTGATGTTCCCCCGTCACGGGACAAACACTTTGTTAGGATTTTTTTATGTATGTTTAAGAAGGTTTTAGCTCTTTTACAGAGAATGTTTTAACTTAATAAAAACGGTTATTTATAATACCCCATGCCCACGGAGCTGGATTTCATGCCCCCTCTCTCCAAAGGGTAACAAGGGGATAAAGTAGTCATTCTCTTTTGGGTGGAAGCCAAACCCCCCCAAATTCAACCAATCAGCTTTTTTCTTCGTTTTTTTTCTTATTTTCAACTGTCCCGCCTTTTCATTTGATTGGTCAATACTACTCCCTAGGTAATATGGGGGCCTGTCGCTCCCATTCTGATTGGTGGTTTCTGCCGAAGAAAGAGCTTTCAGAATTTCAATTATGTATTTTCCCCGGGAATTTTTCTTTCTCAATTCCGAGTTGCGCCAGTGACGGGATTTAACGCGTTGTTAGTGATTTGATTGAAGTAGTTTTTGGGTTTGTCTTTTTGCAGATAATTTTTTACACCAAAAAGAACATTTTTGGAAACATACCCCATGGCCCCACGGGGCTGAGATTTATTTTTTTTTCGATCTTATATATTTTTCCGCAAATTTTAAATTATCCCCTTTTTAAATTTACATTTAATGTTTTAAGACAACCTTTGATATTTATCTTTATTAATAAAAAAAAATTTCTGGGGACAACCCCTTTTTTTTTAGTGTACTGTTGTAACAGTCGACCGAGAGCACATTTTGCCCCATTCCATTCCGTTCTCGCTTCACTTCGCCTCCTCCGGCTCAGATTGAATGTGGTTTATTAGGTCTGCCTGTCGGAACTGCAATGCGCCTCACTTTGCCGACCGGCATTCATGCATGCCTCGAAGTATTCGAATGTGGTGCGTCCCGCCCCAGAATGCCCACACACCGCCCATTGCACGCCCCTTCATGTTAGGCGCATCCGAAAGTGGCGAAGGTTGCACCTAACACCACATCACTGCATCCGACAGTGGATTCGGACCGGTGAGGCACAGTTTCCGCCAGAAATAAGGCGCAAATCCCGGTCATACATGTCGCCCTTTGTGTCGATTTGTTCTATTTCTTCTCATAATAAGGCTCCACATCAGAGACCTGCTGGTCTATTACTGCCTTTGGCGATTCCTGAAAGGCGTTGGACGCACATTGCCATGCACTTTATTACTGATTTACCCACTTCTGCTGCCTGTATGGTCATCTGGGTGATTACCGGCTGTTTCTCTAAAATGTCCCATTTTTTCCTCCTCCCAGGACTTCCCTTCACTCCTCAGCTCACAACTCATTCTTTTCAACACATTTTTTGCTTCAAGGTTTACCTCTTCACATTGTCTCCGACCATGGAGTGCAGTTTGTGTCTAAATTCTGGACAGCCCCCTGTTCCAATCTCCAAATCAAGCTGGATTTTTCTTTGGCCTATCACCCTCAGTCCAATGGACAAGTGGAGAGAATAAATCAGATACTCGGGA
This sequence comes from Phyllomedusa bahiana, assembly GCA_025379985.1. Taxonomy (NCBI): domain Eukaryota; kingdom Metazoa; phylum Chordata; class Amphibia; order Anura; family Hylidae; genus Phyllomedusa; species Phyllomedusa bahiana. Next base: position 167,940 of record JAODAL010001955.1, read on the forward strand.
CCTATTTCCATCATTTTGTGTCCTCCCAGCAAGATGATTGGGCCGAGCTGTTTCAGTGAACAGAATTCTTTTATAACTACTTGGATTCTGAATCTGCAGGTGCAACTCCTTTTTACATAATCTATGGATGTCATCCATGATCACCTCTGCCGGAGTTGCTTGCCTCTAGTGTTCCTGCTGTGGACACCCAAGTTCACGATCTGTCCCGCATCCGGCAGGAAACTTCTATCTACTTCTCTAACAAGCAGCCACCAGGACCAAGTCACAAGCAGACAGAAGACATAGCACTCCACTGGAATTTGGTGGCTCTTTCTGCTGTGGGTGATACGGGGGATACCTATGAAGTTCAGGAGATCCTGGTCATGAAAAACTTTAGAGGGAAGAAATTTTACCTTATCGAATGGAAGGGGTTTGGACGGAGGAGAGATCTTGGGAACCACCTGAGAACACTGACACCCCTGAACTCCTTTGCAGATGCGCCCATGCTCAGATCTTCCATCCCAATCGATACTCACCTGTCCCTGTCGTGTACCAGACCTTTCTTGCCCATTTTCCTGGCCCCGTTGTCTGACGCCTGCCCTGACCTAATCTCCCTGTTCCTGATCTTGTCTCAGCCTTGCCACTGCAAGCAAGTCACGTCAGGGATAGTGAGCTGGTAGTCTCTCGCATCACCAAGTCCAACTTGCTGCTTACTGTGGGATCTGGTGAACAAAGGGATCTACTTAGACTCTGCTCCCTATTGTGGCTTATACCGCCACTTGCAGTGGTACAGTGAATCCACCTCCTGTCCTGATAACTTCATTCTTGCAGACATGAATCACCCATGTTTTCCGTGGAAAAACATAGTAGAAACATTAATTCTTTTGTACTCCGGTACCTACTCCATGTTGCTTTATTGAAGGCAATAATTAGGATCAGAAATTGGATTGTTTTGAGAACTTCCAAAGATAATGCCCAAAAAATATGTGTGGTTACCAAGGAAGATCAGTGTCCCAGTCTTACTCTTTAGAGGAGTGTAGAAGGTGCCAGTTTGTATCAAAATGTATCACAGCACTTAATACATGTGTCTTGTTCTATGGCAAAATATGTCTCAGCCACTTTGAAATTGGTATAGATTCGTAAGACAGTTAAACGTCAATCTTTGACACATTCGTACGTTTTGCACCAAACTTTGGCACAAACGACTGTTCATACATCTATAGAAGAGGGCCACAACAGGTTTTTGGTTTCAAAGCACACCCAAAAAAATGGCACAACCCTATTCTTGTCTTTCGCCCATAGTGTCTTCCAATTACAAAAATTCCTATCAGTATAATGAAGAAAACACTTCATTTAACTTCATGTTTACATAGCTGCTCTTCTCTAAGTGTGGTTGAGTTGGATAATGGAGCTGATGGGGGATGGCACTAAAGGAGGAACAGGAACCAGTGGACCCTACTAAAGACACATGGTAGGGTAGACTATCAATCCTTCATGGGAAAAGGAACATTGGTGAAAGGGATAGGTTTAGAGGAGAATGTGGAGTAATGTCACAAGCAGATGTGAGTCCTCTGGGTCAGCCATAACTGTGGTGTTAGGTAGTGTTGAGCGATTATTATCGACAAAGTTGAAATCGGCAAGGTTTTTATGGTGATCGAAATTTTTAGATCATGCGATAATTAAGGCTAAAATCTGTGCATCATCTATTAAGATCGCGCCATTTTCGGTGCTTCCTGTAATTTTGGTGGCCAGCAAATCAGATTACAGAATAGAGCAGGGTGAGATGTGTGTGCGGCAAATTTCATGACTGGGATGTGAGGGTTTGCGTTTGGCTGGAAAATACAGGGAACTCATTTCCCCATAAAAACGGGTTTTCCCTGTTCGCCTCAGTGTCTCTCAGCGTCTCATGGGGGGAGTGGGAAAGTGGGGCTATGCCTTTTTGGCCAAACAGCTAAACCCAAAATTATTCTATTTTTTGAAACAGAAAACCCTCAAACTTAGGCTGTGATCCTTAAAATTTTAGTTAGATTAGAGTTTGGGAAAGGGATTTTTTTGTAGTTGGGGTAGAAAATTTTAAAAGGGCCCCTTTCAAACCCCCTGTACAGTCAGGGGAGGAGCAGGGGGGGGGGGGGCAGGCAAACACAAAACAAGCTCTATAAAGAAAGGGAAATAAAGTTCACCAAGACTTGGGGTTTGTTGACATTGCACTGAAATATCTTTTTTTATTAACAGGGGGGTATTGAAATTTTTTCCTTTGGATATTGGGCAGCCTGAACTTATATTAGGAAAACACACCCTTTTCTAGAAAAAATGCAGGTCTCTTTGTTAGGTCCCAAAAACCCCAAATTTTTATTATCAGAATTACATTTCAGGTAGGTGTTATTTTCAATTTTCCCCTTCCCCCTTTGTTCAAAATTATCCCCCTTGCACTTAAATCTTAAAACAGAAAATTTTAAAATTAAACCAGAGGTAAATTAAAAAGGTGAAAAAATTTTCCCGTGTTTTTATACAAAAACAAAACAGATAGTGTTTTTTGACTTTTGGCGCATACAGTTTTGTTATTGACGCAGCTTGCACGAAAATCTAAAAACAGCAATTTTTTTAGTCCCCCACAGGTGAATTGAAAGGTGAAAAAAAAAATACTTTTTAAATTATCCGAAAACTTTGTTGTGGTTTTTTGGGGGTTGGCGCACTAAAAGCTTTGTTATTGACGCAGCTTCCCGAAAAATCTTTAGCCCAACCCAATTGTTGGGTCCCCCAAACAGGTAAATTTGAAAGGTCCCAAAAAAAATACCGGTATTAAAACAAAAAACATAACAGATACGTTTTTTTTGACTTTGGCGCATACAGCTTTGTTCATTAAAGCGCTTGCCCCTTTAAATTTAAAAACAGAAAATTTTTAGTCCCACAGGGGGAAGGGAAAAGGGGAAAAAAAAAACCTTTTTTATTATCCGAATAATTTCAGATATTTGTTTTTTTGCCCTTTGGTTGCACTAAGTTTTTGTTCTTTTGACCCCAGCTTGAGGGTAAATTTAGAAACGCAATTTTATGTCCCCAAAGGGTGAATTAAAAAGGGTGAAAAAAATTCCCGTGTTTTAAATACGAAAAATAACAGTTTACGTGTTTTTTGCCCTTTGGCCCCCCCTTTACAGTTTGTTTTTGACGCAGCTTGCACTTTTAAATCTAAAACACAATTTTATAGCCCACCACGGGTTTGAATTGAAAGGTGAAAAAAAAAATCCCGTGTATTATAGGGAAAAACAAAAACCAGAAAAGTGTTTTTTGCTTTTGGCCCGCACTACAGCTTTGTTCATTGAGGCAGCTTGCCCCCGAAAATTTGGGGAAAACGCAATTTTATGGGTCACCAAGGTAAAATTAAAAGGGTTTGGCAAAAATTTCCCCTTTGGTTTTTTAACCGAAAAAGTAAAAAGAAACGGGGGTTTTTGGAAATTTTTGGGGGAATTTAAGATTTCGTTTGTTTAAGGGGAAACTTAAAGTTTTTTTTTTAAAAAACCCAGAAAATTTTGGGGTTTTGGGTTAAGAGGGATTTGAGGCCCCCAAGCCGTGTTTGCCGCCCTTTTAAATAAGAGATTTTCCAAAAAAACTATTCCATTACCTTCTCAAAATTTTTTATATTTTGAACATGGAGCGAAAGGGCGGGTTGGTAAGCGAGAAAAAAGGGGGGGTTAGAACATGGAGGGGTTAGAGGAAAGAGAGAAGGACCCTTCCAGTACTGGCAACAACACGCTTTCCCCAGCGGATCGTCAGTTGCGGGGACCGTCGGCCTGTCATCGCTGGGTCAGGGCCCTGTAAAATTCTCAGAAACAAACAGGGGTTCGCCCAAACTGTCCTTCAGTGGTTAATGCAACCCGCATCCAGCAATCTTAAACCCCCTCGTCCCCCCCAGGGCACGGCCAAAAATTTTCGTCATCAGCCATCAATTTAGCATCGTTTTCCAACCCTGAAGGCCCGCCCCAAAAGTCAAACTCGTGTATCCACCATGTGGATAACCATTGTCTTTAAGAAACCCCTTTGATGACAAAATGCGGTTGGGGTCAGTAGGCCTTTTTTTTAAAAAATCAAGAGGGTGATTTAGTCTGCTCCGACGCCCAGTTTTCTGATGCCATAAGAGGGGAGGGAAGGGGAAACGGGGCAATCGGGCCCCAAAAAATCGCGGGGGTTGGCAACGATTGCAGGCCCCCTTGCTTTTAGCCCGCAGCTTCGGATGAGAAAATCAGGACGACCAAGTTTACCCGTGTTTTTGATTTATGATGATGATGAAAGATAATTTTCGGGGTCCATCCTGGTCTTTCCGCCCGGGAAATTTTCTTGGGGGGCGTTTTTTCAGTGGGGCGGGGGAGGAAAAACGAAGGGGTAGTGTCAATAAAGGGTCCCGCCCCAAAAAAAGGGAAGGGGGGCGGTTTGAGGGAAGGCTTCCGCTGATAAAGATTGCCAGCCACGGTCAGCGCAAACCCCCGGGTCCTCGCTTATTTGCCCTTTAAAAAAGGGCCCGGATTTTTAAAGCCTTTGGGGCTTCTTTGGAAGCCCCAAACCTCTTTATTCACCCAGCGAAAGTCATATGCCGCCCCTTTTCCGTAAAGCATAAGTAGAGGCAAGAAAACCTTTTAAATGGTTAACCCCCCACCAACATGTCTAGTCACATGCAGCAATTTCATGGGGTTGAAATGGAGGGAAAAAACTTGGCCAAAAAAAGACCAACCCACGCCCTTTCCCCCAACCAAATGTCACACCCTTTTGTCTCCCCCCTCCTCCTCCTCCGCCACCACCCAAACGTTTCCTTTAGCTGGGCCTTGGTCTCGAGTCATGAAACAGGGAAACCCGCCTCCGCTTAAACCTCCACCGTTTGCCCAAGAAACCCCTGCACACAAAAGGGCCCTTCCCACCCCTTCTCCTTTTCCCCCCAGTTTGACGACCTGCACGCCGTAAAGCGGCCCAGTCTAGCAGCCACCCGCCAGCTTTCTGTTTTTCCAGGTTTGGAGGGAGAAAAAACATTTAACCCAAACCATCCCAAAAACCAAAAGCCCGAATTTCGGCATTTGCCAGGCTTTTGGCCTTGGAAATGTTTTCCTTTCGTTTCAGGTGGGAACAGGAATGGGTTCCGCACGTCATGGCCCTTACCTGCCCCAATACCAGATGCCGAGCAAGGCATTTCTTTGCCAGAAAAGCCGTCCTGCCCTGGCCAGCCACGGTGTCATCAAAATTTCAAGCGCGTTGTCTGCATCTGTGGCCGGAAAAGTCATCTGACCACCGAACACATGGACTAGTAAGCTATATCTCTGTGACAGCTCACTGGGTGATGCTGGAGTGGATGTTCTCTGGGGTGTGAACGGTGGGCTTCAGGCTCGGCGCACGCTATTCAAAAACCGCAGGGTGATGCGTGCTGGGCTCTTTCACCCAATGGTCCTCTGGTGGCATCACGGTGCCCAGAGAGAAACCAAGCCATTTTGAAATTAATCTGTCTTGGAGACCCGTCCCCACCACATGGGTCAGTAGCTGTGGACGGCTCTCGTGTCAACGAGACCGAGCGCTGGCTGGGTGCCAAGAAACCTTTGTGCCAAGGCAAGTTGATATGCTGATTATGGGCGAAAAATCTGCTGGCGTCCTTAAGATCGGTAGGCTGGAGCCATGTCACTTGCCTGGCACATGTCATGAACACTGGTCGTCCCTGAAATTTGTCTAAAGAGCTACCCCAGGTCTGTGTACTGCCTGACGATGAAGAAGGATCTGAGGTTCTGATGTCGCACTTCAGCCGTTCGCACCCTGTTCGTCCCGACTGGCTGCGTTGCTGCGTCAGCTCGGCCTCCCCGTCAAACCGTTCTCATTGTTGAGTCGCCCTAGGGCAACATGCTTTATTTCCACCCTCCACCTGCTCCAGCGATTGTGGCAGCAAGCGCATGCCATTACGCAGTACGAAGTGAACATGGCCTCGGACAAGCAGCGGTTAGCGGACTCGGGGTGTTGAGCCAAGAGTGTGGAGGCAAGGTGAAAGAGCTCTGCACCCATCTTGCCAGTTTTGAGAAGCCACCACAATGGTCAGTGTGGACAATGCCCTTGTCAGCATGAGCATTTCTTGGTGTTCTTAGTTCTGAACGATCTTGGACACTCTGAAACAACTGGTCCCGCCAGTGACGCGAGTGAGGAGACGGACACAGAATGCGGGACACGGTGCCTTTCTCTCCTAAAAATCCACAGGCCCCTTACAGTTTCACAATTTCATCGGTCTTCATTAGGTCCTCGCTCGCGCGCGACGGGACCAGAGCTAGTGCAACCGGGTGTGTCACATCAGCTCTCAGGGTTGCATCCATCTCAGCAAGTCAGGGCTGTGTTGAAGCTGTGCCGGACGCGCACTCGCACGCGCCTGAGGAGTGAGGAGGTCATTCCATAGGACAACGATGTTACCGGAACGTCCCTGTGCCTTGGCAAAGAGGGTTGGTGCGAATTTGAGGCGGAGAGGAGGATGAGGAAGATCAGTTTGCTAGTTGCCCCTCACCCAGAGGCTTGGGGAACTTCAAGGCTCCATCTCTCAACATGAGTGCTTGTATGCTCCACTTTCCCTCCCAAACATGATCCCTCGCATTCAGGCCATCAAAATGAACAACAGTATAATGGGTGGCCACTCTGGATCCCCGGTACAAAACAAAACTCACGCACTTACTTCCACCACCCAAATAGAGAGTAACAATGCAGGAAAATGGAGACCTTGCATGACTGATCCAACTGGAGACATCTATTGCGTTTGCTTCACGTTCTTCAAATGTCACGGTGGAACAACGCCAGGCGACGTGCCAGCAGTAGGTACAATGTTAGCCGTAGCCGGCAGCAGCAGGCAAGGTGGCAGAAGCTGTATGGGTGACCTCTGGCAATCTTTATTTACCACTCCACCAAACGCATGCAATGCAGGCCACAGATACAAACACCATAGAGACCAGCTTAAGATCATGGTGCACGGTATATCTGCGTTCAACACCGATGTTTTGTATGGTGTTACGGACCCAATAGACTTATGGGTATCCAAATGGACCGAATGGCCCGAGCTGTGCTCACCACGCCATAGAGGTGTTGTCCTAGCAGCAGCTCCAGCGTCATAACTGAGCGGACTTCAGACAGCCGGAGGAGTCATTATAGACAAAGCATCCGGCTTTTCCAACAGATTAATGTGGAGCGTTCGGACTTTCATCAAGATGAATCAGGCATGGAATCTCTGATGATGATGTTTGTGTTGGCCCCAATTGCCGAGGTCATCCCGATTAATTGCTGGTCTACTTCACTTTCTCTCCAAACAGAACATGGTTCCTTTCTGAAAAATATTTTTAAAATGTAATTTTTACTGCAATTTATTCTCAATTCCAACAAGTTATTTTGCTGGTTTGCTGTAGAGTAGCACTAAAAGACACCAAGGTTTCATGACAAAAACCATATTCCAATTTACTCACTTCATCTTTGAATTTTTCACATTTGTCAATGGTTTTGGGCGTACATGTTGCCTTCACAATTTTTAACAGTGGCTTAGAAGTCATATTTATAATTTTTGGGGTCATGTTTCTGTGAGATACGTGCATGGTCGTTTTGGAACGCAAATGTGGCCTTCTAAGTGGCCTTTCTCCTTCACAAGTTATTTAAAGTGGCTGAGAAGTCATATTTATTTAATTTGTTGGGGTCTATATGCAGTGACGATACAGCAATAATCATGGTCCTTTGGAACTAGAAATGTGGCTTCTAAGTGGCATTTCTCCTTCACAATTTTTAACAGTGGCTGAGAAGTCATTTTGATAATTTTTTTGGGTCATGTACTGCTTTGAAATGCAGCAATAACTACAGGATCCTATTCTAAAAAAAATGTATTTTCTAATAGACATTTGTTCTTCACAATTGTCAAAAGTGTGGCTCATGGGTCATGTTTTGAATTTTGGGGGCATTTATTTGCTGGGACATGCAGCTTTACAACAGTTCCTTCCTATTATAGAGAAATTGTTGTTTCTAAAATACATTTGTTTCTTCACCAATTGTCCAAAGTGGTCAGGGTCATGTTTTTGAATTTTTGGGGGCATTTCTGCGTGTTTTGGTGACATGCAGCTTATACTCAGGTCCTATTATAATAAAATGTTGTTTCTACAGACATTGTTCTTCACAATTGTCAATGAGTGGCTTCAAGGGTTGATGGTGCTGTCAGAAACAGGAATCAGGTAGACACTGTTAATGGACACATTATTGCAAATTGACTTGTTTTTGCAAGTTCTCAGTACATAGCTATTCAATCCCTTTATTGAGACAACCATTTAATACAATTTAAAAAAGAGCAACAAGACCATGGTGGGATTCCACCTCGATTTTAAAAAATGTGTTTTCTAGAATTAAAAGACTAAAAACTTGCATGTACAAAATAGCTGTTAAAAAAATTTCTCTGAATTGGTAACAAGGGATGGTCACTGCGAAAACATGACCGATGTAGGTTTTTTCAGAGGACATGATGTATGGAGCACGGAACAGAGAACAAAGTGCAGAGAACATTTCCTCCAGGCACGTTGAGTAAATGAGAAAAAGAATTGCCAAGATTTTGGGCCTGTGCCTGGTGTAACAGGAGGAGTTAACAACCAGTATTTCCAAGTGACGCTCAATAGGTCAACACTCATAGGAGGGGCAAAGCGCTTACCAGGTATTGTCTGTGTACTGTAGGAGGCTGGATGGAATCTCACTCTTCCGCTTCCGCCCACTCTTGCTTCCGCACGACAGTTTTCGTTTTGCTGCGTACATCAGGGCATTTTAACACTGCGTGTTAATAGATGACGGATGCCCAGCCTGGGCTCTCACCGCACCCACTGTAACTCCAGCCCTGGGTAATGTCTGTGGCCAGGACATGGTTTAGGTCAATGTCCAGTGAAAACTAAAATGGTGGTTGTAAAGACCTCCTTTTTCCTGGCACTTTTTAAATGTGGGGCTCATGCAGGTTTGGGGCTCATGCTGTGGCCCAGGTCAGGTATAGTCAATGTCCAGTGAAAACCTAAAATGGTGTTTTTGGAAAAAAGACTCCTTGTTTTCCGGCACTTTTTAAATGTGGGGGTCATGCAGGGTTTGGGGCTCATGCTGTGGCCCGGACAGGTATAGTCAATGTCCAGTAAACTAAAATTGGTGGTTGAAATGTGCCTTTTTCGGCACTTTTTAAATGTGGGGGTCTCCATCAGGTTTGGGGCTATGCTGTGGCCAGAGAAGGTATAGTCAATGTCCAGTGAAACTAAAATGGATGGTTGAAAGATTCTTTTTTTACGGCACTTTTTAAATGTGGGGGTCATGCAGGTTTGGGGCTCATTGCAGTGGCCAGGACAGGTGTAGTCAATGTCACAAGTGAACTAAAATGGTGGTTGAAAGACTCCTTTTTCTGGCCACTTTTGTGAAATGTGGGGCGGTCTGCAGTTTGGGGCTCATGCTGTGGGCAAGGACAGGTATAGTCAAATGGTCCAGTGTGAAAACTAACAATGGTGGTTGAAAGACTCCTTTTTCTGGCACTTTTTAAAGGTTGTGGGGTCTTTGCCAGGTTTGGGGGCTCATAGCGGTGGCCCAGGACAGGTCATAGTCAATGTCCAGTGAAACTAAATGGTGGTTGAAAGACTCCTTTTTCCGCGGCACTTTTAAAATCTGCGGCGGTTCAATGCAGGTTTGGAGGCTCATTGATGGTTTGCCAGGACCGGGATATTCAATGTCAGTTCAAGTAAGGTGGTAGGTTCAAAACTATACTGCCTTCTGGCACTTTTAATTTTCGTGGGTGATGCAGGTTTAAGGGTAATGCTGTGGTACAAGACGGGATAGTGAATGGTTGTGTTTTTTTTTCTGTGGCTTTTATAGCCTAAGTGTTTGCCTAAGATGTATCAAAGTATCCTCATTTACTGTTGTGGATGTTAATTTGTGCCAGCTTCTCAGCCCTGTTGGGATGTGAAGGAATCGAAGGTGTTGTTGCTCTCCCATAGAACTTTAATGGTAATCGCTCTAATCGACTGCTCACTATCGAAAAACTTATCGATCGGTGGTCCGACCTATCGACTATCGCCCGATGTCGATAGTCAACGTAATCGCTCAACGCTATTCATCAGGGGAACCAATCTGTCCATAGATATTGGACAACTCTCTAGCAGATTCAGATGTCAGAAGGATATACCCCGCATCGGTATCGGTATTTGATATTATCAATTTTTTTAGAGCTATGTTTGGCCTCGAGGGCTCCTATCCGGCATTTCTGGATGAACTATATATCATTCTATTTTGATGTGTGATGGGTATTTTTAATGGATATTAAATAAGTGTTTACATTTTTGAGTGGGTTAGCTTAACTTTCTTTCTGTGATTGACAGGCAGTATATAAGCATAATGGGTCAAAAGCTGGAGGTCAGGACAGGCAAAGTTCAGTCATAAACAAACAGGGATAACCAATGGTCAAACTGGAAATCATACAAAGTAACACAAACTAACTTGCGCTAACACACCAACTAACTGATAACTGAAATGTTGGGGAGGAGCACATATGTAGACAAAGGTCCCAAAGCATTGACTTTGAACTACGGGTCATATTCCTTGGCAACAAGTAATACAAACAGATTTTGAGCCAGTAATTGGTTACTGATTATATGGAAAGCTACTGAAAATATTTAATTACTATATATTAGGGATTTTTAGTTTGTACTGCACACTTTTATTATGAGAATTTGTTGTTTTTGTTTTCAGCAAACATTTTATTAAGTTTCATCAATAATACAAAAAGGCTGTGAAACAATTTGTAACACAAAAGAGGGAAAGGAAAAATGTAACAAGAATAAGGCAGGTTAAACAGAAAAATTGCAAAAGCCATGTAGTACAATAGTCCAAGGAACATATTCATTCAATGCACTGTAAATCAGCAGCAAACAATATACTCTCATGCATACTGTTTAAATTACATAAGTCGTTAACGGGTTGTTAAATATTATCTACAGGGTCCACTAGTTTTCAATTCTCTCAACGCCACAGGATTAAAGGTGTTTGAATTTAATGGAAATACGTGGAATTTAATGAGAAAAGTTTTGTGTAGCAAAATATTCCCACAAAACCTCTCAACAAAATTTGTTATTTGAACACTTTAATAAATGTGTACATATTTTTAATACAACAAAATTATATTTAATACGTTTCAGGACTGGTTTTTTCACATGGAGAAAACTGGAAGGTTATGAGAAGATTTACAATAACCACTTTACGGGATTTTGGCATGGGAAAAAGTACCATAGAGGAGAAAATTTGTGATGAGTGTGTCTACCTAACTAAATATTTTGAATCCTTCAATGGTAAAGTATGCTAATCCTATCACTACTAGAAACCAGGATTAGAAAAATATGTCTGCTTTCTTAAAAAAATTGCTCCACACACACAAATACAAGATATATATATTTATTTATATAGATTTATATTATATATATATATATATATATAGTATTTTATATATTTATATTATATATATATATATATTAAAATATATATTATATATATATATTATATATATGTTGTACGACTTGTTGTGGTTGAACCCTACTAAATTCAATAAACTGAGTTTCAGTACCAGATACAACCCATGGAAAAGTGTAGTGCTGTTTCCAAAGGAAAATGCTTCACCAGATCCATTTTCCTTTGTTCTTGTCCAGAAACATTTTATTTTCTTTGTACATGCAGATACAGTATGTAAACACTTACTCAAACTCAGTTATTCAAATATCTTTTAAGTCTTTCTTTCTGTGATACATGGGACTTTATTTTAATGTAATGTATAGACTATAATATTTTTTACAATATTATGGAAAAAGCAAAAAATAAATATTTATTTATTTAATTTGTTTTAGCACCAAACTGCTGCCAAAATGTATTTTTAAATTATTTGCTTTTATGATATTTTTTTCTCTATGTGATATATTCTATTAGGTTTTAGGGAGTGGGGCTAAACCTTGTGTATGTTTTATTATTTTTTTTTAGTTTGTTGCTATTTTATTTTGCTTTTTTTCATTTATTTTACAAATTATAATCCATGGTTAGGTCACAAATGCAGCTGGGGGACTTTTTAACAACATGTGAAAGCTAAAGGCTGCTTCTCAACTGTAAGCATTGGACTAGATGCATTAAAACTGTCTCAGAATAGATACTCATATGTCTCGTTGGGTTAGTGCATCATTCATCATTATGTATGAAAGTTTTACATGGAGTTCCATAAAGTTGGAAGTGCCATGGTCACAGAACCACGCCAGTTTGAAACTGGCATGGATAAGTACACTACTTTTGCAACACATTCTGCTGAACCACATTCATATTTATCTGATCTTCTGAATGTGGCATGACATGCCTTTTAAGGGAATGTTCACAAGCCTTAATTGCGGGGTATACAGTACGCCCCGCAATTCCGCCGGGTCTCCTGGAGTCACGCTGATGGGCGAGTACTCCTGCGACGTGGGGGGGGGGGGGGGGGGGCAGCCCGCCGGCCCCCTAGACATGTATTGCATGTCAGTTATCTCCCCGCACGTACAATACAATCATATTTTACGCCCGGGGAGAGGAGGCGTAATCCATAGTTCTCTATGAGAGCTGTGGATTACCATAATGATTGGGGCGCATTTCGCTTGTACTAGAGCGCAGTACAGCGAAATGCGTACCAATTTAAACCGTGTGAACTTACCCTAAGAATTCGCACAGTCAAAGGTGTCTAGAATGTCGGACAGAGTGACCGTTATTGCCGCAAATCATTTATACATATGTCAGACATGGCCAGCTACATTTTGTTTGTCAGAAAGCATCCTAGAAAATTGGTGCATCCCGTTTCATACATCTGTAAACATGTAGTGCCATGTGAACAGTTATTAGGAGAAAAGAGCCATCAATAAACCATCCCCTCCTTCTCCAGCTTTCTATACTTGCAAGGAAAATCAGGACCGTCCTTACAGAGTCACTTACACACTTTTAGAAATATTTGCTTATTCTTTTTTCTTTTTTCAGGAAAGCCCTTTGAAAACACTGTGATCTTGAATGCTGCAGTGGCAAATATTATTGTAGCAATTTTACTTGGATATCGAATGGAGTATGATGATCCCCAATTTAGGAGACTGTTAAGCTTAATAAGAGAAAATGTTAAACAGCTTGGAACTCCCATGGTTGCGGTAAGATTACCAACATGATACTCTTAATATTTTTTTCTAATTTGAGATGATCAAATTTCAGGTTCAAGATTTGCAGACAAATTCGAGTGATTCACTTTCATGATGGTGCTGACAGCTCTAAATTGCTTTAAAGTAGTGTTGAATGCGCCAGAGTGTATGAACCTGTTTTTCTGCAGGTCATACATACAGGCGCAGTGTAGAGTCAATACCACAAGTCTGGCTCAGGCACCACCTTTACCCTGGTCTGGCTGTTCTTCTTCAGGTCATACATACAGGCACAGTGTAGAGCCAATACCACAAGTCTGGCTCAGGCACCACCTTTACCCTGGTCTGGCTGTTCTGCTTCAGGTTTAACATACAGGCACAGTGTAGAGCCAATACCACAATCTGGCTCAGGCACCACCTTTTCCCTGGTCTGGCTGTTCTTCTTCAGGTCATACATACAGGCACAGTGTAGTGCCAATACCACAAGTCTGGCTCAGGCACCACCTTTACCCTGGTCTGGCTGTTCTTCTTCAGGTCATACATACAGGCACAGTGTAGAGCCAATACCACAAGTCTGGCTCAGGCACCACCTATACCCTGGTCTCGCTGTTCTTCTGCTGGTAATACATACAGGGCAGTGTAGAGCAAATACCACAAGTCTGACTCAGGCAACACCTTTACTCTGGTCTGGCTGTTCTTCTGCTGGTAATACATACAGGGCAGTGTATAGCCAATACCACAAGTCTGGCTCAGGCACCACCTTTACCCTGGTATGGCTGTTCTTCTGCAGCTCATACATACAGGGCAGTGTAGAGCCAATATGACAATTCGGGTCAGGCACCACCTTTACCTGGTCTGGTTGTTCTTCTGCAGGTCATAATACAGGTGCAGTGTAGAATCAATACCACAAGTCCTGGCTCAAGGGGACCACCTTTACCCTGGTCTGGCTGTTCTCTGCAGGTCATACATACAGCTCAGTGTAGAGCAATACCATAAGTCTGGCTCAGGCACCACCTTTACCCTGGGGCTGGCTGTTCTTCTGCAGGTTCTACAAAACAGGGGAGTGTATGCCAATACCACAATCTGGCTCAGGCACCCCCTATACCCTGGTCTCGCTGTTCTTCTGCTGGTAATACATACAGGGCAGTGTAGAGCCAATACCACAAGTCTGGCTCAGGCACCACCTTTACCCTGGTCTGGCTGTTCTTCCGCTGGTAATACATACAGGACAGTGTAGAGCAAATACCACAAGTCTGGCTCAGGCACCACCTTTACTCTGGTCTGGCCGTTCTTCTGCTGGTAATACATACAGGGTAGTGTATAGCCAATACCCCCAAGTCTGGCTCAGGCACACCTTTACCTGGTCTGGCGTTCTTCTGCAGCCATACATACAGGGCAGTTAGAGCCAAAATAACAAGTCTGGCTCAGGGACCATCTTTACCCTGGTCTGGCTGTTCTTCTGCAGGTCATACAACGGTTGCAGTGTAGAATCCCAAAACCAACAAATCTGGGCTCAGGCAAACCCCCTTTACCTGGTCTGGCTGTTCTTCTGCAGGTCATACATAAAGGACATGTAGAGCCATACCATAAGTCCCGGCTCAGGCAACCACCCTTTTTCCTGGTTTTGGCTGTTCTTCTGCAGGTCATACATACAGGGCAGTGTAGTGCCAATACCACAAGTCTGGCTCAGGCACCACCTCTACCCTGGTTGACTGTTTCTTCTGCTGGTAATACATACAGGGCAGTGTAGAGCAAATACCACAAGTCTGGCTCAGGCACCAGCTTTACTCTGGTCTGGTTGTTCTTCTGCTGGTAATACATACAGGATTGTTTTAGCCCAATACCACAAGTCTGGCTCGGCAAACCCCCTTTACCCTGGTCCCGGCTGTTCTTCTGCAGGGCATGCATACAGGGCAGTGTAGAGCCAATACCATAAGGGCCGTTTACACGGCACAGGACAAATACCGCCGGTTTGCCGCCGGTATTTGTCCTGTTTTGCGGCCGTCCCCACGGCCGCAGAGGGGACGGCTTTTCTCCGCAATGATCGTAGAAAAGCCCTGCCCCTTCCCATAGACATGCACATATTCCATCCGGAAACCGGACGGAAGATAGTGCATGTTCTATGTTTTGCCGCCGGACCACCGGCAACAAAACCGCCGGGCGGAAAACCCGTGCAGTGGGGACTGCTGCACGGGTTTTCCATAGAGCACAATTGTGCTAATTTTCGGCCGGTTTTTTCAGGCGGTCTGAAAAACCGCAAACCGGTTGAAAAACCGGCCGAAAACCTGTGCCGTGGGGACATGGCCTAAGTCTGGCTCAGGCACCACCTTTACCCTGGTCTGGCTGTTCTTCTGCAGGTCATACATACAGGGCAGTGTAGAGCCAATACCACAGTCTGGCTCAGGCAGCACCTTTTACCCTGGTCTGGCTGTTCTTCTGCAGGTCATACATACAGGGCAGTGTAGAGCCAATACCCCAAGTCTGGCTCAGGCACCAACCTTTACCCTGGTCGGCTGTACTTCTGCAGGGGCATACATACAGGGCATGTAGAAACCCAAAACCCCCAAGTCTGGCTCAGTCACCACCTTTACCCTGGTCTGGCTGTTCTTCTGCAGGTCTACATACAGGGCAGTTTAGTGCCAATACCACAAGTCTGGCTCAGGCACCTTTATCCTGGTCTGGCTGTTCTGTCTGTTCTGCGCCTTGATTTAGCATGAACGAATCATAAATGTGTCCAATTCTACAAATCTATGGCGCATTAAAAAGTGTTGCACTGGTGCTTATCGCACCAAAGTTTGGAATGCTACTGTTTATAAATCTATAGAGCAGGGCTACTACAGCTTTTTGATGCCAGAAAACTGTCGCAGCCCCATTCATACATATTTTAATATGGCTTTGCAGAGTTTACACCTACAGGCTGATTGTGCAGCTGCAGGTACAGAGCCAGCTGTCAGTAGCAGCTGGGCTTTTCATCATAAAAGCAGGGATGGGTTGTTAATAATCCCTGTCTTACTAATCATTGTACATAAGGAGCACTTCCTGCTTCTAACTTTGTGGTCACACTATCGCTGGAGCTCAATAACTGCAGATGTAAAGTATTAGTCCCAGTTTCAAGTTTTCAATTTTATTGCACACAATAGTAGTGTAGAATGCGCCTGAATCTATGAACCCGGTCTACTGAGGGATATAAATCAGGCACATTCTAGTGCAAAAACAACAATTCTGCGTCAGTTAAACCACTTTTAACTTGCTCTACCTGTTCCAGCAGTAATGTGCCTGGATTTGCCGTACTGAAGCTATAAATGTGTAGCTTCATATGGTTGTAGTGCTCCCGGCCTCCCACATGCCCCCCAATCTCAGGCACATTACAAAGTACAGCGGGCACTCTGTAATGTGCCTGATACTGGCGTGCAGCTACTTAAAAATATATCGAACAGGGATGCGCTAGTTCTCGGGCTGAAAAAACACCAGAATACTGGTGCAGCCCTGTTCATACATGTTGCTATAAATGTTGATATTGACAACTGTATCATGGGAGTTAGAGTATGTTGACGTAATTGTGGCGCATACAGTACGCGCCGCAATAGGCCGGGTGATTCGGGAGTCGCTCTGATGAGCGCATAACCGCGAGGCGCGGGGGGCCGGCAGCCCGCCAGAACCATAGACATGCAGTACTCGCGGCACGTAATCACCGCAAGTAATTGACATGTCACTTATCTCCCCGCGCGTACAATACGATCATATTGTGCAAGCGGGGAGATGAGGCGCAATCCATAGTTCTCTATGAGAGCTAAGGATTACGGTAATTATGGGGCGCATTTCCCCATGTATTAAACAGCGATTTTCTTTTTTTTCTTTTCTATAGGAGGTTCCTGGTATTGTAGCTCATCTCAATTCATATGAGTAATGCTAAGTTCCAAAACACATGCAACCGGTGTATAAGGGTGGAGCGGTTTTTGAAATCCAGCAACTATAGGTGACAAGTCAGATTTCAGCTGAACCTTTATTTGTGTATTTTTCACCAAAAAACTGTGGTAGCCCTTTTCTATACATGTAAGACAAGTCGTACACAAAACCTAGGTGCAGTTTGCACCAGACATGACACATTTGAAGGCGCCTAAGTTTTGTGCCTAAGATTTGCCTGTTATGCGGCTAAGATATGCTATACTGTGCTAGGCAAACCACATGCCAGATTTGTGAACCCACATATGACAGGTTCACAATATAAACTCATTTAATCTGCCTTAAACCTGACGAGGGGGCACTTCTTTTCTGACATGTCGCCCTATATTTTTCTAATTTTAGGCAACCCAATTATTATTATTATTTTACTATCAAATGTAGTATTGGCTTATACATTGACTTGTTTTTTTGTCAACAAGGCAAGCAAGAGATTCACTCTTTTGTGTTTCAATCAATTTTGATTGTTTTAACAGCTCGTTAACATATTTCCGTTCCTCCAAGTTTTGCCCGGTAGTCACAAAACAATTTTGGAAAATGTTGAGGAACTATATGACTTCATCAGAAGGACCTTTGTAGAGCATCTAAAGAACCTGGATGAAAATGATCAGAGAAGTTTCATTGATGCATTCCTTGTGAAGCAAAAAGAGGTAAAGAAAGTTTGTGGGTGCTCTGAATGTTAACTAATGATTAACCTGATATACTGGAGGTTTTACTCACAGCCGTAGGTCAAAAAGCTTGCAAATGTTATAGGTCTGGTAAAATCTCCCCTATGACTCTAAGGGTCTGTCCACATGACAAGCATTTCCCATATGATTTACATGCGAATTCTAGCTTTACAAACTATAAAAACCTGACTGTAAATCACCTCCATAGACCTCAAATGAAAATTCAAATTGTAGTCCACACGGCAATACCAAATATGTAGGATTTCCGTTTCGCCCTTAAACCCTTCACCGCGCTAAACAAGAATATTTCACCTCCCTCATCTCAACAGCTACTGTATCTATGTAGTGGGATTACGTTACCAGCACCAGGACATTCTAGTATATCCTGTGTCGGTAACGGGTTAAGGGATAATATGATATAACATATTGTGAGCACAATGAGTTGTCTTGTATTCGCCTTGAATTCTGTTTTATTTTTCAGAAAACTGAACACTCTCAATTGTATTTCCACAATGATAATCTAACAAGCGTCGTGAGGAACTTGTTTGCAGCAGGAATGGAGACAACTTCTACCACCCTGCGTTGGGGACTTCTACTGATGATAAAATATCCAAAAATTCAAGGTACAACTGAAACAGAGATAGGTTTCTTATTAAGATCAGATCTTGTTCATATCACAATATGTTACTACATGTGTCTGAATTAATATGTGAGACCAGCCTTGCATTTGTAGAAATGAGGTTTATCTTGTCACTTTAATCACATCCTTTGCATTGTGTGCTTAAAAGGGTGTTCCCACCATGCTGTTTAGCAAAGTCTGCTCTTCATAGCCAGCTAAAAACTCCCATGTCCTGCTCAGCCTGTGGATGGTTCTATTGCAGTGATGGGCACATCAGCTATTCCTAGCTTAGCTTGTTAAAGAGATATTGCTAACAGACTGTTTTAAAGAGTAAGGCAAAAGACTACAGAGCTTAGAAGGGTTGAAGTTTGTCAGTAACATAGATAAACAAGCTTCTGTGCTGCTAATAAGACACAACAATAGAGGGGATGTCTTTCAGGGTTTTGGACAGGGCTGCTTGACTAGAGTAATAGAGCAAAAGATATTTTTTGGTAACTAGGGAAGCTTGTTACACAAGAAACAAGATAAACCAAAAAATTTCAAACTCTAGTAATCAAAATTCCAAAAACACCCAAATTTTTGGTTTTTAGTTTTTTTTTTTACCTGTGCCTACAGGGTTCAACCCAAACCAGTTTGGGAGGATACCAAAAAAAATTACAAGCCCCAATATCCTGTAAAAAAAATTTAAAAAAAATTTTCATTTTGTTGCCCCAAAGAAAACATTCCGTGTCTTTGAGATATTGCAAGTATCCTAAATCACCATTTGTATCGCTCTCCAAATATTTGAATACATAATAAAAAGACATGGTGCAAAAATATGGATGTAGCAAAGATTATTCGGCAGAGATATCCTACTGCATTATTTTAATGGTGATTTTTTTTTTTAAAACCCAAGGGAAAAGCTTTAAAAAAAAGTTTGAGTTTAAAGTTTGTTTCCCTTTAAAAATATCAAAATTTTTTTACTTTAAATCTAAGCTTTACCCCTCGGGTTAAACAGACTTTTATTAAAAATTGCAAAACCAAAACTCTCAGCCCCTTTTTGTTTCCTATTTTTTAAAAAACCTATGAATTGCACTTTTTTGGGTTTTTAGACTCAAAGGGGGAAATCTGAATCCCCAAACCTATGTTTTTAATAAATGTCCCCCAAAATTAAAAAAAAGACAATTGTGCCCAATCACATAAAGTTACCAAAATCTGCTGCACTTATGCTTCTGTAGCCCTACAACAAATTTCCTTCTCTTTTGTCTAGTTGCTCTGTGATTTTTTTGGGCATTTTTTTTTTTAAAAAGGGCTCCCTCACCAGGGCTTTTTTAACTGAGCCAAAAAAAAAAAATTTTTTAGATTAAAGCTTCTTGCCCCCTTTCCTGGAAAGGGCTGGGGATGATTTTATAGCATTTAAATTTAGCATATCAGCTCCACATTCACAGCTCTTCTAATTGCACTGACATGAGAGCAGGAGATGTTATCTATGAGCTCTGAAGTTCTCTGCTCTAAAGTAAACACTTAAAAGTAATTAGACTACTTTGTTTGTTCCCTAACGTTTGGAAACCCCCATGTCCAACCTGGGGGTTATGTCCCTCAGAAACCAGCGAAACCTGTGTGGACTCAGAGCAGATAAAATCTCTCTTACCTCCTCCACAAAGCAAAATAAACAAAGCAATATATTTGGATAAAGTCTGCATTTACCGTTCCCTATATGTTGAAAGCTAATTTTTTGTTTTTGAGACAAGCTCAATAAATTGCCAACTTTACCATGGTACAGATGTAGCACACATTAACTTAACATCTTAATCATGATACAAGAGCAAACCTTACAAGACTATTCCATGAAGCCACTACTACATTAAGCCCTGCTTGCGGTCGTCCTACTCATTCATTTCAAGGAGTTTTCCCCCCTATGGTCCCAAGGGGGGTGTGCTTGGGTAAATTCAAACTCTCTAGAAAAATTTAATAGAAGGAAAAGGCCAGTGCCACCCTTCTCATACTGTTAAAATGTTTGGGTCCCTAGCTAAACCCATATTCTACTTCAACGTGCAAGTGGGATCGTGAGAAAATCCCTTTAACTTGACAGTTTCAGTTGAAATTTTGTTTAAATCTCAAGGGTTTTTCTAACCGGGATTTTATTTTTGTTAATTTTTTTTGTTAAACTTTAAAAGCATCCGGCACACACTTTGCCCAATTTCGTCTATAAATTTTTAATTGATTTTATTCAACCCCAATGCCTTTTGGGGTTAAAAAAGTAAAAACTTTTTGGGAACCTCCTGATTTACTGTTGCTTTGTTCTTATTTTTCTTAGAAAAAGTCCAGGAGGAAAAACAAAAATTTTTTGGGCTGCCCAAACCCCTGTACAGCCCCCGAGGACAGATGCCCTTCACAAATGCATAAAAAACATGAAAAACCAAAGGTTTGCCAAATTGTTTTTCCTTTTGAATCTGGGGCATGAAAAAACCAAAAATTTACCTTTTAAAGATATTTTTTTCAAAATTTAAATAGGATAAAATGTAAGAACTGTGTCATAAGTTTCCAATCGTCTTAACTGCAACAGTGTTACCTGTCCCAAACATCATTACTACTAAATTTCCCCAGTTTCATCCACCCGAACCCACACAGTTTTGGGTCACATAATGCAGTGTTTTTTTAATGGTAGGGCTGGGGGTTTGCTAAAACTTTCAATAGTGAGGTTTTTTCAATAAAAAATAAAGTAAAAACCCCCAAAAGCTAATTTCAACCCGATAAACCTGACCAAATAAATTTTAGCAGAGAAAAGCTATTTAAAACTTTTTCAATGCCTTTTTTAAACCCAAAAGCTGGGAAAAAATTCACTGCTTATTAAGAGTCGGCCGCGTCGGGTAACACTGCAAAATTAATTTCCCACTAAAATAAAACTTTTTAAAAAGTGGGTTTAAAAAATGGGAACCCAAACTCCTATATCAGTAAACAATAAGGTAAACCCCAAAATGTCCCCTCCGGGGATCTTCAAAAAGCCTTTGATGTAAGGTTGGCGACCCCAACAGCCACCAGGGGCTACCTCAGAGCAGCCCCCCCACAGTAAGCAGCTGACCAGACAGGCAGAAGTTGCCAAAGCTAGGCACCAACAGGATAAGGGAACAAGATAAAGCAAGCTAGGAGTAGATATGTGCAGGTACAGAACAGACAAGGACAGGACTAAACATATGCCAAGCAAGAAGGCAAAACGGAAGGCAAGGTACAAAACATAGACCGACTGGACAAGACCAAGAACATGACAAGAGACCAGCAGAGACTTAATCTAGGACTCAGGCAAGGAACCAAGGCAAGGAAACAAGAACAAGCTGAGACTCAAGCAAGGAAACAAGGCATGACCAGGGCAAAAACACAGACAGAGAACGAGGCAAGGAAACTCACAGACATGAAAACAGGGACAAGCAGAAACAGACTAGGACTCTGGCTAGGAACTAAGGCATAAACATGTCAAAGAAGCTCACAGACAAAGATGCAGACAGACACATGGTAAACAACATGTAGACTAACCAAACATAGAGGATTCCAAATGGACACAAACAAGACATCGTGCGCACACCAGACCAATAACAAACAAGAAGACAACACAAAGCAACAACAAACTACACCAAGAGCTAACATAACACAACAAGGATTAGGCAGGGAGTGTTGCGAGGAGCAGGCTTATAAACCCACAGGTGGAAGGGGATTGGCAGAGGAAGCCCAACCCCGCTGCACTCTGTGGGAATAAAGGAAGGGAAGATGTGGCTGCCGCCCTCTATAGAGACAGGGAATAAGGGCAGCAGCCAAGATGGAGGAGCAGCATGGCCAGTATGGGAAAAACCACACAGCAACCGCAGGTGGGCAAGCAGCGGCGACAGGAACACACACGGTGACAGCAGAGGCCGCGGAAAAGGACAGGAGCGCGGCACGGACCGTGACAGTACAGACTCCCTCTTATTGTAAATGTCAAGTTACAAAGGGTCCCCAGCACTCCCGACACATTTCGTCCTCAGAAGAGGGTTCATCAGGGGAACAAATAAGCTGTAGGTAAATCACATAAAAATGCCATAATATATAGTGATATAATTATAACTGGCAAATGACATACATAATATAACTGGCAAACATAAAATACTTAGCTACTACCCCAGGAGGCGTATGATGACGCAGTCGAAGGAGCATACAAAAAAAGAATAGTGGCACCTAAGATGAAGGAGGCTGCGTCCCCCAAGTAGGGCCATGGACACACTTGTACCCTCTGGGTCACCGTCACAGTATACTGACCTCTCCACACTCCTGCTTCCCTACACACCTCTGCTGTTGCCGGGCACTGACCCTATATCTTGTTTCCCCCTCCTAACTTCTCTGCCAGATCTTTGGTGCTCGTGTCTTTAGGGAAAGCATGTATTTAATTTTTCTGCCATTAGCGTGGACCAGTTCTTCTGTTCTGTACCTCCGACTACGTTGCCTGCTGCCTGCCCTGACCTAGCCACCTGTCCATGACTGTGCTATTGCCTACGATTCTGCACCTCATATGACGTGGCCGTAACCACAAGTAAGACGCGTCAGCGATAGCAACCTGGAAGTCTCCAGCTGCACTTATGGCAGGCTCTGAAGTAGACCGGGAGGCTCCTTAGGCTCTGCTCCCTGATGTCGATTATAGCACATCTTGTGGTGGTCTAGCGGGTCCACTACCTCTGTTAATTTAAACTTGCTACATCCGTACTACTAAATCCATACTTTTTTCAGAATATATGCATCATACCACCTACAGTGTATCATGTATCTCCGAAAATAAGACCTACTGCAATTTTTTTCAAACTTAGAAATATAAGGCCTCCCCTGAAATTAAGACCCAGCAGAAGTCATTGCTGCTGCTCCACCCACACCATACATTAGTGTTAGCAGGTCATTTAGATAGGTCTCATCTTGTGTGGGAGGCTACCTGGACCAGAGGTGCTCATTTAAGGAAAATGCTATTGCAAGACATGAGAGATTGGGGGCCATGATTCTAAAAGAAATGGAGAAATAAATTCACCATGAGATTCAGGGTTTGGAGAGTGATGATGATATTCCAGAAGATGATGACATGGTAAATGTATCATAGATTGTTGTGCATGGAAATAGAGTCATAAGAAATTATTGATGAAATTGAGAGTTAGGCTGGTTATGCAGATGTTTGTGATAACAGGACTACAGTATATTAATAAATGTTGATTTTTTTGTTCAACACTAAATGTGAGTTCTTGGTCATGGAATAAATGTGAATACCTAAGACATCCCCTGAATTAAGACCAAGTATGTCTTTAGGAACTAAAATTAATATAAGGCACTGTCTTATTTTCAGGGAAAAAGGGTAGAAATACATTGCAGGCATTTAGGGCCACATGTATGAAAACTGTCTAGGACTAAAACTCTCTTTGTTACCGATAGCAACCAATAAGAGTGCCCCTCTCATTTCATATAGTAATCTG
Source organism: Phyllomedusa bahiana (assembly GCA_025379985.1). Classification (NCBI taxonomy): domain Eukaryota; kingdom Metazoa; phylum Chordata; class Amphibia; order Anura; family Hylidae; genus Phyllomedusa; species Phyllomedusa bahiana. The sequence goes on from JAODAL010001955.1 coordinate 191,785, forward strand.
GAAAAATTAAAGGGGCACTCTGATTGGTTGCTCTGAGCAACAATGAGAGTTTTAGACCTGGACAGTTTTCATACATGTGGCCTTTAGTCTTAACCACCTTCATGTAACTTTGAACCAAACAATGATTTTAAGTGAAAATAAGCATGACAGTTCAACTAAGATACAAAATATGCAATATACACCTGGGTGTTGTATGTAGATTAGGCCTCAGGTGCAACTGGGTAGAAATGTGTTCAGGGTCACAGGATTAGTGGGTGGTTGGAGGTCCTGTTTTCCATACATCTGTATTTGATACCTCAAGTTACAAAATGGCTACAAATTAATCTTTGGACCTGAAGGTTAGATAAATTCACTAAAACATAGTTTTTAAAACATTAAAATGAAAGCTTATTTTGAAGAGTCTATTCTAACCCTAATGTCTTGACCCTGCTTAAGCAGAGCACACACCACTTAGGGTTAGATTACACTATTTGACATAACCTTTTATTCTGATATATTAAAAGTTATATTTTAGAGAATTTCTCTTATGTTCAGGTCCACAGAAAAATGTTGAGTCATGGTGAAGCATCTATAATTGGACTTTGGACTAGGTGGCCAGTCTGTTGATTCATTACTGGTGTTGTAATTTATCAAGCTACAACATCCAGAGATAGCAGCTCTGTCAAGATGAACAGGAGAGGGAGGGGGAGAGAGTTTGTAGAGCAGCACAGGAAAGAAGATGGTTCTGTCTTAGGCTGCATTCACACGGCAAGGGACAAATACCGGTCGGTTTATCCGACTGGTATTTGTCCTGTTTTGCGGCCGTCCCCATGGCCGTGTGGTGGGTGGGGTGGGGGGGCAGCTTTTCTCCACGATGAGCGGGGAAAAGCCCGTCCCCTTCACATTCACATATTCGGTCCGAAAACCGGACGGAAGAATGTGCTTGTAGAATGCTCTGCAGGCGGAAAAACCGTCGGGCGGAAAACCCGTGCAGTGAGGACTGCTGCACGGGTTTTCCATAGAGCCCCGTTGTTCTCATTTTCGGCCGTCTCATTTTCGAAAAACCATCCGAAAACCCTTACCGTGGGGACATGCACTTAGGTTATGTTCACACATTGTTTTTGGATACGATTTCAGGTCCATGATGGATCCAACATGCAGCTGTGTGTTTGGATCTGTGTTGGATGCAGCAGGATCTCACTTTATACTTTATTATGAGGCTCCTGCTGTGTCTTTTGCTCCAAGAATTGACATGTCAATTCTTGGAACTGATCCGAAAGATGGATCCGACAGACGCAAGGTAAACAGGCATCGACGATCACTCATGTGAACATCGATGCATGTTTAACATTCTGAGAAGTGTATAACACACTTCTCATTGTTTGATGCATTTTTAGATATGTCTAGACGGACCCAAACACGGCATCCAAAAGTGTATGTTCTCATGGAGCAAACATGCCGTATAAACATACCCTTATGCTTACTATGGTTGCTTTCCACTGTGCTGGGTTATGAGAGTTCTGCAGGAGAAGTAAGTATATGTATTGTATAGGTGTGCTTTGTATGAAAACATGTGTGTAAGTGTGTCATGTGGATGTATAGTTGTGTCATGTTTAACATGTACTGTGTGTATTATGTACATAAAATATGTGTTATTTGTAAAAAATTTATTTATGTATACATGTATAAATAATGGATATGCATGAGTGTATGTGTCATATGTTTGTGTATGTAGTGTTTATGTGTATCAAATGTGTATTATGCGACCTAAACAGAATGTATATATGTATGTAATAGAGATGGGCGAATTTCTCAAAAAGTCGTTTCGGTCACTTCGCCGAATTTTCCGACAAAAATAAATTCGGTCCGAATTACTTCGGCACGAATCGCGTTAAAAAGCAGCTATTTCCAGGCTGCACAGAGCCTGCAGGGTGCTGTAGAACGTTGTGCCATGCTTAAATATGCAGAGGGAGCTTGGTTTGGTCTTCATACAATGTTGTGTTTTAGTATGACACGCAGATGACTGCAGCCGATCTTAGAATCGCTTCACTATAAAATTCCCTGGGCAGTTTAGAGGGCAATACTGACCAAAAAACTCAAGCGGGAATGTAGCCTGATAAAGTCATGCCAGCGAAAGCTGGAAAAAAACAAGCTGAGAGCTCAGGTGGCAACATTAGTGACAGAGTGTGGAGGTGACGGCGGCAGCCACAGCAGCATGAGGTCAGGCAGTGGCACAATGACATTCTGGAGGTGGCAAAACACGAGGAAGCCACAGAGTGGCACAATGACTGAGAGCGGAGGTCACGGCGGCAGCAGTATGAGATCAGGCAGTGGCACAATGACATTCTGGAGGCGGCAAAACAGTATTAGGCCACAGAGTGGCACAATCACACAGTGTGGAGGTCACGGCGGCAGCAGTATGAGATCAGGCAGTGGCACAATGACATTCTGGAGGTGGCAAAAACAGTATTAGGCCACAGAGTGGCACAATCACACAGTGTGGAGGTCACGACAGCAGCAGCATGAGATCAGGCAGTGGCACAATGACATTCTGGAGGCGGCAAAACAGTATTAGGCCACAGAGTGGCACAATCACACAGTGTGGAGGTCACGGCGGCAGCAGTATGAGGTCAGGCAGTGGCACAATGACATTCTGGAGGTGGCAAAGCAGTATTAGGCCACAGAGTGGCACAATCACACAGTGTGGAGGTCACGGCGGCAGCAGTATGAGATCAGGCAGTGGCACAATGACATTCTGGAGGCGGCAAAACAGTATTAGGCCACAGAGTGGCACAATCACACAGTGTGGAGGTCTCGGTGGCGGCCGTATGAGATCAGGCAGTGGCACAATGACATTCTGGAGGCGGCAAAACAGTATTAGGCCACAGGGGTGGCACAATGATACAGTGTGGGGGTCACGACAGCTAGCAGCATGAGATCAGGCAGTGGCACAATGATATTCTGGAGGCGGCAAAACAGTATTAGGCCACAGAGTGGCACAATCACACAGTGTGGAGGTCACGGCGGCAGCAGTATGAGATCAGGCAGTGGCAAAATGACATTCTGGAGGCGGCAAAACAGTATTAGGCCACAGAGTGGCACAATCACACAGTGTGGAGGTCACGACAGCAGCAGCATGAGATCAGGCAGTGGCACAATGACATTCTGGAGGTGGCAAAACAGTATTAGGCCACAGAGTGGCACAATCCCACAGTGTGGAGGTCACGACAGCAGCAGCATGAGATCAGGCAGTGGCACAATGACATTCTGGAGGTGGCAAAACAGGAGGAAGCCACAGAATGGCACAATGACTGAGAGCGGAGGTCACGGTGGCAGCAGCATGAGGTCAGGCATGGCACAATGACACAGTGTGGAGGCACGGCAGGAGTCACAGCAGCAGCATGAGGTCAGAGAGTGGCACAATGACATTCTGGAGGTGGCAAAACAGGAGGAAGCCACAGAGTGGCACAATGACTGAGAGCGGAGTCACGGCGGCAACAGCATGAGGTCAGGCAGTGGCACAATGACACAGCGTGGAGGACATGGCATCAGCCACAGCAGCAGCATGAGGTCAGACAGTGGCAGAATGACACAGTGTGGATGTCACGGCAACAGCAACAGCAGCAGCAGCATGAGGTCATAGAGTGGCACAATGACAGACTGTTGAGGTGGGTGGCAATACCAGTCCCTGGTAAAGAGGGGTGGTAGGCAGATGGAGAAACTGTCAGCAATGTGTGGCATCAGGCGGTGGCGGCATCAAGAATAGTGCTGAGGCAGGTAGTTTGAACCCAGACTGACGCCTATGGCATTGGTGTGTGGAAATCCTGGCCGATCCACGCCTGATTCATCTTGGGGTAACGATGGCCCCCGCCGCACTGAACACCCGCTCTGATGCCACACTACTGGCCGGGCAGGACAGCTTCTCCACTGCAAACTGGGCAAGTTGGGGCCCAAAACATCCAGTTTGGCTGCCCAGTAGTCCAGCGGATCTTCTAACTGAGGTGGAAGAGTGCTGTCCAAGTAGGCCACAACCTGTTGGTTCAGGGACTGCTCCAGGTCCTGCTGCTGCTGCTGCTGGCGACTGCCCTCCTCATTAGGCGGGTGAAGGAAGCTTCTCATCAGTGACTCCAGACTTAGGTTACTACTGATGGAGCTGGTACTACTCCTACCCCCACCGTCCCCCAGCAACCGTGGCAGTAGTACGTGAGCGCTGAGGAACCCCCCCGGTCAGACCTGTCAGAGGAGGGACGATGCCGCACATAGGCAGTGGCCCACTGATTACGGAGGATTTCCCTATAGTATTTGAGTTTGTCTTCCTCTCATAGCTGGGAAAAAGGCTCCCATTTTGGACCGGTAGCGAGGGTCCAATAGGGTGGAGAGCCAGAAGTCATCCCTCTGCCGGATGCTGATTATTCGGCTGTCACTAGCCAGGCAAATAAGCATGCTGCGGGCCATCTGCACAAGTGACTCCGAGGGGCTCCCTGCCTCCATTTCCACTGTATACAGCCACGGTGCTTGGGGGTCATCTGCCTCGTCTTCCTCATCTCCATCCACCTCCTCCAGCTGCTCCTGCTCCTCCTCTCTTGTCACCTGGGTAGAAAATCCACTCATTTCACCAGACAATGCTTCTGCTCCAATGTCCTCCTCCTCCTCCATTTCAGTCCCCACCGGACTCATGTGGCCACGAGATGTAGTCGCCACGTCTCCAGTCCCCTGCCCAGACAGATTTTTCAGCATCTGTTCCAGGACATGAAGCAGTGGAATGACGTTATTCATCCCGTAGTCCTGGCGACTGACAAATAACGTCGCCTCCTCGAATGGCCTCAACAAACGGCAGGTGTCACGCAAGAGCTGCCACTGGCTGACATCAAAGTTACACAGGGGAGTACTTCTGTCTGCCTGGATCATCAAAAAAACGTTAATGGCCTTTCTCTGTTCATACAGTCGGTCCAACATGTGCAGGCTGGAATTCCAGCGGGTGGAAACATCGCATATCAGAGTGTGTTGGGGGAGGCCGTTCTGCCGCTGCAACTCGAGGAGGGTGTTCCTGGCTTTGTAGGAATGGATAAAGTGCATGCACAGTTTCCTGGCCATTTTCAGAATGTTCTGAAGATCGGTGGAAGACTTCAGGAACCTTTTCACAACCAGATTGAACACGTGCGCCATGCAGGGCGCATGGACCATCCCTCCTCGGTGCAGCGCGGACACCATGTTCCTCCCATTGTCCGTCACCATGGTTCCGATTTGCAGTTGGCGAGGCAAGCCAGGTGTAGAACTGCGTGACACCGCTGTGCCCTACACATGTGGTATGATGGAGCAGTACTAGTGGAGGCTGAGATGGTGGTGATGGTGGAGGAGGGGTGGCGGACATTGGCGGGAGGTGCAGCAGTTTGACAACGTGGAGGAGAAAGCGGCGTCTCCTGTCCAAGTTGTTGGTGTGCCTGGGCAGGAAGCACGTTCACCCAGTGGGCCGTAAAGGACATGTACTGGCCCTGACCGTAGTTACAGTGCCAGACTTCCACGCTGCCGTGCATCTTGGAACAAACCGATAAGTCAAGACTGACCCACCTTCTGTTCTACATATTTATGAAGGCTGGTACTGGCCTTTTTGGAAAAGAGAATTACGCTTGGAACTCTCCCTCTTGGCTCGCACAAGCCATTAGTTCTCTGAATGGTGCAGAGTCCACCCTTTGGAAAGGGAGGGACTGCAATACCAAAACTTGGACAGGAGCACGGCAGCGCCTCACCTTAGGATGGTTGGACGCATACTGTTGTCTCTTTGCAATCGCCTCGCTGAACGACTGCTGGCGCCATGAGTAGCGAGGTGCAGGAGCATCTGGACCGGCAAATGATGACAAAGAGAAACAGCTCCCTTCTGCAGAGGTAGTGGAGCCTTGACTGACTGCAATGGCATGCGTGCCACTGGCGCTGCTGCTGCTGCTGTTGCTGCGGCGGCAGGATGGACCACCCACATCTGAGCCACGTTTCTCCCAGGCCACCGGATGGTGACGCTGCATGTGTTGACGCAGGGCCGTGTGCCAACGTTAGCTCCCTGGCCACGCTTCACTTTCTGCCCACAGATTCTACATATACCCATATTCGACTCCTCCGGTGTCTTAGCAAAGAACTGCCACACCGCCGAGTATCGGATTTTATAGCCAACGCTCCGCACTGAGTGACTACTGCCGCCGCTGCCTCGCTGGGCCCCTGTGCCGCTACTTTCTTGGACCTGCAAAGCAGATTTTTTACCCCATGGCCGCTTGGCTCCCGACCTCACACTGCTGCTATCCTGCTGACTCACGGCCACACGACCCACTTGCTGGCTGTGCTGCTGCCTGACGCGCAAGCTGACGCCTTCCTTCTCCTGACGATGATGAAGCCCTTGCCTCACCCGGCTCCCAAGTGCGGTCGGCTACATCATCATCTATTTGTGTTTCATCGTCACAGCTGTCCTCATCACCGGTCTTGGTATGCCGAGGCTGACCTCTCACAACATGACCTCCCATGCCACTCTCCACATCTATACTTTGCCGCCTACTGCAAGAAGCAGGGGATATTGGCCCCATTTCTTCGCTGCCAAGTAGCTGCTGACTGCCCTCCTCAAATTATTCATCCCCACTATATAGTGGCGCTGAGCCCAGACCACATAGTAGATCTCTGGCTGAGGGAACCGGATGGGGCAAGGCGGGCTGAGGACAGGTGAGGGCCCTGACCCACTCCCAGGCCATGCCAACTAAGGGTTGTGTCTGAGGTTCCCACCGACTCTTGGCTGGGGTTGTCAGATGTCATCTGGGAGGAAGAGGATGACCTAGTCAACCAATCAAGAACCCTTGGGTTGCTGAACAACACTACGGCCGCTAGATGGACAGCGGCAGTTGTGGCCTCACCGAGTGGACCCATTTCTGTCGACGTCCCCTTGCTGTGCTGCGACCTTTGGGCCTGTTCCAGGAATGTTTGTGCCACTGCCACTCGCAGGTGCAGAGCCTGCCACCTCTCTGTCTGACAACTGTTTGTTCTAAAAATGTACAGACACTGTTTGATGATGATATCTGTATGATAAATATACACCCTGTTTTTGACTCCAAATGAACCCAGTAACAAGCTTGGGTAACCCTTGGATATAAATTGCGCTCCACAAATGGCCAGGAAAAAATTTACTTGTAAATTTTGTCGTTTAAAAAATACTGTGTGTTTTTACTAAATGTAAAAGCACAAACAGGCTTAACTAACCTTCGGACATGAATTAGGCTACAGTAAATATGTATATATTTTTGCATTGATAAAGACGGTTTATTTTTGTATGCACAGCATCAAAAAAATGCTTAATTATACCCTGGATGTAAAGTGCGCCAAAGAATTGAGCCGCACAAATAGTAGCGCGTGTTACAATTGCGTGTTTTCTACGCCACACAACAAGAGATACAGTTGTAATTAACCTTTGCTTGTGAATTAGGCTACAGGAAAAATTTATATATTTGGCGTTGAAAAAGGCGGTTTATTTTTGTCAGCACACCAGCAAAACAACGCTTAATTAACCCCTGGATGTAAATTTTGCCAAAGAATTGATGCGCACAAAATAGTAGCTTTGTAGCGTGTTACAATTGCGTGTTTTCTACGCCACACAACAAGAGATACAGTTGTGCTTTTCCTTTGCTTGGGTTTTAGGCTACGGGATCAATGTATATATTTTGGCCCTTGAAAAAGACGGTTTCTTGGGGTCAGCCACACCAGCAAAACAACGCTTAATTAACCCCTGGATGTAAATTACGCAATATAATTGAGCAGCCAAAAATGAAATGGTATTTGTATTGTACAAACGCTGTTTCTTTAAATGAAAACAACAGGACCTGGCTTAGATACCACTATGATATTGAATGTATATGCAGCTGCAGTGGACGCACACTGGAGTTCAGATCCAAAACCCCAAAAAATTAGAAATAGAACATTAAGAGAAAACAGTCTCTGGGGACAAGCTGAGACACCCCACAGAAATCGCTATATAAAAATCAATTCTTCAGTAAGAGCTATCAGCCGTGGCAGCACCTTCCCTGATCAGTACAGTGAGAGGAGTGTGAGCTCCAGGCGTCGCGCCCGGACTTATATAGTGCGGTGACGTCACAGAATCCCGCCGGTCTCTGATTGGCTTCATCTCTGCACATGTCATGCAGGCTATGCCCTTCTTCCTCACAGAGTGCTTTGCCCCATGTAGCGCCATGTGCTCGCAGCCATTTTATCAATCAAAAGCACACTTCGTTCACCCGAAGTACTCCAAGGTTCGACTTTGTTCCGAACCGAAGTTTTCTTGAAATTCTAAACAAATTCCACTTCGTTAGAATAATTTCGCCCATCTCTAGTATGTAATCTATGTGCTTGTGTATATACTGTACATTTGTTTACATGGTATAGCATTACTATATATATATATATATATTTATGCTATACAACAATACTGAGTATAGCTTCTCTGTTTGCAATATGTGTATGAAGACTTATACAGATGCAGCAAAAATAAGTATACCAAGTATTTTTTTCCAGGAAACTTATTTTTATGGTTTTATTTCAAACAGCACATAGTACTTGTCTTATGGAATTAAACATAGAAAGCTTATTACATTGATTTTATTTTATAAATTTTTTTTATTACTCCAGGGGACCTACATAATCCCATTATTGACCTCGGTATTGAAAGACATGACCCAGTTTGAGAAACCTGAGGAGTTCTATCCAAAGCATTTTCTTGACTCCGAAGGAAATTTTATAAAGAAAGATGCCTTCATGCCATTCTCTGCAGGTAAAATTCTGCAAATACTCTCTGAGTATGTTATAAAGACTATAAATATTATGTATACTGGTAAAATTAAAATACTTAAGACAGTTGTAACAACCATGGTAATAGTTTATAAAAAAGACATATTGGACCATCACATGAAGATTGGATATTGATCCAGAGATAATTCTGATTCCCATGTTTGGAGTCAGGAAGGAATTTTTTGTATGGGACATTTGGCATTTGTCTCACAAGAGTTTTTGGCGATACTAAACCAAATCCAATAGTCTCAAAGTTCAGCAGGATTTTATGTCAACCTGACATGTGTGTTGCTCCTAGATTTTTGTCAGGAGTACCAAAGCTTTAATAGTATTAACGTAACTACACCCATGTGTTACATGTTTTGCCAATATTTCCAGACTTTGGAGCACTTTAACTGAAGGGGGTATTCCCACCCAACCATTTATGGGAATGCATGCATTTCCCATCTCTGAGACCCACGCCTATCTTGAAAACAGTGGTTCCCTTACATCCCTCATTCCTGCTACTAGTTTAGTGCATGGAAAGTTGGCTGCATGTGTGTTCACTTCTATGAGAGTTTTGAGTTCATCCAAGTAATGGAGCTTGTGTTTCCATCTCTTCATTCGCTGCAGTCAATACACGAAAGAGGAGTAAAATGACCTCTATTGTCAAGAAACATGTGGGTCTAAGAAGTATGCCATAAATGTCTGAGATGGGAAAACACTTTTAAGATTTTGTGTCAAAAACCTGTAACAAAATGTGCCAAAATTTTGCAAAGTTTGATGCAATTCTCTGCATACAATTTTTTGCACCTTATTTGACAAAAGATGTGACTTAGATTTGGAGGGGCGTGGCTTCTCAGGAAGGGATGTAGCTTAAAATGTGACAAACTTCAGATAATTTTATTTTTCATTAACGTTTAACCATTAACCTTATCAAACACCATGAGCCACTGTGATAAATTTGATGCATCCTTAGTCTAAATATATATTGACATTGAGTCTTAATAACTGTGTTATGCCATGTTTTTCAAGAAAGCTGGCTTGATTTTTTTTCATACATCATGAGTGAATGTACAGTACTTTTCTCCATTCAGTAAGGACTTATGCTATGACTATTTCATCCATTGACCTAACCTGAAAGACACATTTCACCATACTTCATAGGGCTTCAGAGAGGGATTTGGAGACCCCGAGGTCTCATTAAAACCATTTACTCATCTTTTATAGCTTAATTGTCCATGAGTAATACACATACAGTGATTGACAACTTACTTTGTACACAAACTGATATAGGTAAAATTGTCGATCGCTGAATGTGAGTGGGATAAACAAGACTTCTACTGTCTGTTAAAGAGTGTGGTCAGGATTTATTGTGATTTTTACTCAGAAATCCTGCCTAAAGTCAAATAAAATTATGCATCACAGAGCTTAGGTTCTCTTCCTCTATCATATAACCCTATATATCACAGAGCTCAGCTCCTCTCCTTTATCATATAACCCTATATATCACAGAGCTCAGCTTCTCTCCTCTTTCATATAACCCTATATTTGATAGAGCTCAGCTACTCTCCTCTATCATATAACCCTATATATCACAGAGCTCAGCTTCTCTCCTCTATCATATAACCCTATATATCACAGAGCTCAGCTCCTCTATCATATAACCCTATATCACAGAGCTCAGCTTCTCTCCCTCTATCATATAACCCTATATATCACAGAGCTCAGCTTCTCTCCTCTTTCATATAACCCTATATATAATAGAGCTCAACTTCTCTCCTCTATCATATAACCCTATATATCACAGAGCTCAACTTCTCTCCTCTATCATGTAACCCTATATATCACAGAGCTCAGTTTCTCTCCCTCTATCATATAACCCAATGTAACACAGACCTCAGCTTCTCTCCTCTATCATATAACTGGAGATGAGCGGTTATAATCGACAAAGTTGAAATAGGCACGATTTTTTAGACTAATCGGAAATTTCCGATCACGCAATATTTTAGGTGACAATCTGCAGATAATCTATTACTATTGCGGCATTTTCGGCGCTTCCTGTCATTTTAGCGGCCAGCAAATCAGCTTAGAGCATAGAGCAGGGTGAGCTGGGTGTGCGACGTCATGACTGTGATGTGTATGGTTGTCATTGGCTGGAAAAATCACATGACCTCGTTTTGCATAGAACAGCGTTTCCTGTTCAGTATCAGTGTTTCAGTGTCTCTCACTAGAGCAAGACATGTGCTAGATCTCTCTCAATACAGCTCAGCTCAGCTCAGAGACACAGTTCTCTTTATTCATACAGACAACTATGCTTTTAGCTGTGAACATTAGAATATAGGTAGATTAGAGAATTTCAGTTCTTAGTTAGTTAGACAGAGACTTTTAAAGAAGCATCTAGCGCTGTCCAGCCGTGTGGGGGGGCGGGACGGACAGACAGACAGGCTGGCTTTGGAAAGGAGGGTGTATATTGTGCAGCCCAGACTCTGCTTTGAACCTGCATTGAAATGGCATTTTTTTTACCACTTTTTGGCCAGCACACCTCGCACCTGAGGTGAAGTTGTATCTTACTTTGTGCTTCCCAGTTTTGTTCAAAGAGCCACCTTGTACTTAAATTAGGATACAGAAATTTTCTAGTAACTGTTAGTGTATTTCATTGGTAACTCCGGCTCTGCTAGCTGAACCTGCGTGTTAATAGATGACGGACGCCAGCCCTTGCTCTCACCACACCCACTGTAAGTCCGGCCCTGCCAGCTGAACCTGCGTGATCCACATTTACAGCCTCACACACCTTGATCAGTAGTTTCCTCCAAGCCACTTGACAGTAGAATGCAGGATTTTCAGACAGGCCTCGATGACCCACTGGGGACATCTGTTTTGTTTGCTTCACATTCTAATGTCATGGTGGAACAATGTCACCAGTAGAATGGCAAGTAGCTCTAGCAGCAGCAGTACTGGAAAACGAGTTGTTTTTAATATAGTTTATTTCTTATTGCGAAATTTTCTGCTGATGGTCCATAAAGGCACCTGTGCGGGTTTTTGAGTCATGCTGCGTTACAGGTTATGGATAGTCAATGCCCATTTCACTAAAATACTGCTTCAAAGACTACTTTCTTCCGGCACTTTTTAATCTGTGGGTCATGCAGGTTTGGGGCTCATGCTGCGTTCCAGGACAGATATAGTTAGTGTCCAGTTCAACTAAAATGGTGGTTCAAAGACTCCTTTTTCTGGCACTTTTTAATCTGGGGTCATGCAGGTTTGAGGGTCATACTGCATTCCAGGACAGAGAAAGTCAATGTCCAGTTAAAGTAAAATGAAGGTTCAAATCATACTGCCTTCTGGCACTTTTTAATTTCTGGGTCATGCAGGTTTAAGGTACCAGACAGGGATAGTGAATAATCTGTCAGTTTTTTTCTGTGACTCTTGTTGCCTAATTGTGTTGCCTAAGATGTAGCAGGTATCCAGTTTACTATTGTGGATGTTAATTCCAGCTTCTCCACCCCTGTTTGGGTGTAAGAATGAAGGTGTTGTTGCTCTCCCATAGACTTTAATGATCATCGGCAATAATCTATTATCGACTATCGGAAATCGTCATCATAATTGACAATATCGACTATCGACCCGATGACGATAGTCGACGTAAACGCTCATCGGTACATATAACCCTATATATCACAGAGCTCAGCTTCTCTCCTCTATCATATAACCCTATATATCACAGAGCTCAGCTTCTCTCCTCTGTCATATAACCCTATATATCACAGAGCTCAGCTTCTCTTCTCTATCATATAACCCTATATATCACAGAGCTCAGCTTCTCTCCTCTATCATATAACCCTATATATCACAGAGCTCAGCTTCTCTCCTCTACCATACAACCCTATATATCACAGAGCTCAACTTCTCTCCTGTATCATATAACCCTATATATCTCAGAGCTCAGCTTCTCTTCTCTATTATATAGCCTTACATGTCACAGAGCTCAGCTCCTCTCCTCTATTATATAACCCTATATATCACAGCGCTCAGCTTCTATAATATAATCCTATATATATAAAAGGTCTGCTTCTCTCCTCTATCATATAACCCTATACAGTGGGATAAAAATTATTTAGTCAGATATCAATTGTGCAAGTTCTCCCACTTAAAAAGATGAGAGGCCTGTAATTGACATCATAGGTAGACCTCAACTATGAGAGACAAAATGAAAAAAACAAATCCAGAAAGTCTCATTGTCTGATTTGGTAAGAATTTATTTGCAAATTATGGTGGAAAATAAGTATTTGGTCACCTATAAAACAAGCAAGATTTCTGGCTCTCACAGAGGAGAGAAGCTGAGCTCTGTGATATATAGGGTTATATGATAGAGGGAGAGAAGATGAGCTCTGTCATAATATATAGGGAAGTTATTTGATATAGGGGAGAGAAGCTGAGCTCTTTGATATATAGGGTTATATGATAGAGGAGTGAAGCTGAGCTCTGTGATATATAGGGTTATATGATAGAGGAGTGAAGCTGAGCTCTGTGATATATAGAATTATATGATAGAGGAGAGAAGCTGATCTCTGTGATATATAGAGTTATATGATAGAGGACAGAAACTGAGCTCTGTGACATATATGGTTACATGATAGAGGACAGAAACTGAGCTCTGTGATATATAGGGTTATATGATAGAGGAGAGAAAGCTGAGCTCTGTGATATATAGGGGTTATATGATAGAGGAGAGCTGAGCTCTGTGATATATAGGGTTATATGATAGGGGAGAGAAGCTGAGCTCTGTGATATATAGGGTTATATGATAGAGGAGAGAAGCTGAGCTCTGTGATATATAGGGTTATATGGTAGAGGAGAGAAGCTGAATCTGTGATATATAGGGTTATATGATAGAGGAGAGAAGCTGAGCTCTGTGAAATATTGGGTTATATGATAGAGGATAGAAGCTGAAATCTGTGATATATAGGGTTATGTGATAAAGAGAAGCTGAGCTCTGTGAAATATAGGGTTATATGATAGAGGAGAGAAGCTTAGCTCTGTGATATATAGGGTTATGTGATAGAGAGAAGCTGAGCTCTGTGAAATATAGGGTTATATGATAGAGGAGAGAAGCTGAAATCTGTGATATATAGGGTTATATAGTCAATGTGCTCGCACAGTAATCCAAAATTTATGGACAGGATAACTAGGAGAAAAAGAAAGGTGCACTCCTCTAGTGTAGTAGGTTAGTAGAAGTTATATTCAAAGCAAAGATTAATACGCTCACCTGAGCTGGTTGTACAAATATTATGGTACAACTCATATATAGGTTTAGAATCTCCCGGGCAGGGATCCGGCTGCTGCGCTCCTCACTCCTTTTCTTCGGCAGCACCACACATCAGGGAGATAAATAAACTGTATATAACAAGAGAAATTTCCTTTCGGAGCTGTCAAGCACCTCCTTCTAATTGCATATATCACACAACTGACATATAATATACATATAGTGCAGAGGGTACACTAGTATTCCACCAACGCGTTTCGGGCTATTTGCGGAGCCCTTGTTCACGGTGACAACTTGTATACAGACTGAAGTGAACTAAATAGTAACGCTGACATTCTGTAACCGCCTACTTTTGACGTCACTTCCTTAATTTAAAAACAAATACATATATACATACAATACACCAATAAACTTTGTTAGTTAATTCTAAATAGGACTAAGTATTTTCTGATACCATTTTCCCATTACTAGTAGATATATTTTAGGTCGTTTCTATAATTTAACTCTTGTGGAGCTCGTGTTTCTAGGACATAGATCCAATATGCTTCCCGTATTCTTACTTGCCTTTCCCAATCACTGCCATCTCTAGGTTTCAAAACTTTCTCTATGGCAAAACAATACATATTCTCTATATTACCTTCATGTTGCTCTATAAAATGTTTTGCTATGCCTGAGTATGTGTTGTTGCCTTTTCTTATATTGGCCATATGTTCTGCAATTCTTGTTTTGAATTTTCTGATGCTACTACCGATATAACTTCTCTTGCATGTGGAACATTGTATAACATAAATTATGTGATCAGAATCACAATTAAGGAAATCCTTTATTTTGTACCTAGTTTGTTCCTGCTCTTCTCTTCCAAAACTCTCCCCTTTCTTTACATACTTGCAAACACTGCATCGTTTTTTACCACAACCAAAAAAGCCTTTCTGTGCTAACCATGTACTCTGTCCCTTAGCTGCTGTAAAATCACTTGTTGTTACTGTCTGGCCTATGGTTCTATTTCGTTTTGCTACTACTCTTATGCCTTCATCTAGTATATCTGCCAGTATAGGGTCTTGCCGTAGAATATTTACATTTCTATACATTAGTTTTTTGATATCTTCAAAATCTACACTGTACGGAGTGGAAAAAACTATCCCTTTAAAATCCTTATCATTCCTCTTTTTTGGGGTCAGTAGATTAGTCTGAGTTTTCTTCTGTATTCTATTTCTAGCTGTTGATACTATTTTCTCTTTATAACCTCTCTCTCTTAATCTCATATTAATAATTTCCTTCTGTTTTTCAAATTCCTCTATACTTGTACAGATTCTTTTAGCTCTATTGTATTCCCCATAGGGTATAGCGTTAATTGTGTGCCTTGGGTGACAACTGTCAGCTCTTAACACAGTATTACCCCCAATAGATTTTCTATAAAGAGTAGTCTCCACTTCATTTTTCTCCACATTACCGGTAAAAAAGATATCTAGAAAAGAGATGTTATGCTCATATATGCTATATAATATAGTTTAAAATTACATGTCAGTCATATGTATTAAAATACAAATTAAAATAACACTCTACTCGTTGCTTGTGCATACATAGCACGCTTCCTCAGGAGTTGTCCACAAACCTTAAATTGTAGCTTTATATATTCCCTTCTATAACAGGTGAAAGCAAGTAACCCTATTTGTATTAGCTTGCAACATTTCTAGATGTATGTAATAAATAACAAATAACTTGCAACACTTCTAGATGTATGTAAAAAATAACTTGCAACACCTCTAGATGTATGCAACAACCTGCAACACCTCTAGACGTATGCAACAACTTGCAACACCTCTAGACGTATGCAACAACCTGCAACACCTCTAGACATGTGCAACAACCTGCAAAACCTCTAGACATGTGCAACAAATAAATAACTTGCAACACCTCCAGAAGTATGTAACAAATAACTTATACATCGGGATACATACGTCTAGAAGTGTTGTAAGTTATTTGTTACATATATCCAGAAGTGTTGCAAGTTATAAAGTGACAATAGGACTCATAAGTTTCAGCTCTGGGGCATGCACTATGATTTTCATATCAAAGTACTGAAGGAGCTTTGAATCACTATAAAACACAAAAAGATGAAAAACCTAAAAGATGTGGGTGAAACCTACCACAAAGTGTAGTCATTGTCTAGAAATAACTGAGTATGTAATGTTCATATGATGTTCCATATTTTATTATTACTCTGCAGATTATGGGTATTTTACTTATACAAGTGTCTTGCCAATCATCCATCTTTCATTATGTTTCTGTTCCAGGTCGCAGAACATGTGCCGGAGAGACACTTGCCAGAATGGAGCTCTTCATCTTTTTTACAAGCCTTCTACAGAAATTTACCTTCTGCTTCCCGCACGGGGACACTAATGTGGACCTGTCACCTGCTGTTGGAATAACGAATGCACCCAAACCCCACAGGATATGTGCTGTGCCTCGCTTATGAAATAAATTTCAATCGCCCACATGTACAATATAAACATGGCCTAATTAAACTCTATGGGCCACATTTATGAAAACTGTCTAGGTGTAAGACTTTCTTTGTTTCCCATAGCAACCAATCACGGGCGAACACAGACAAGCTCTATAAAGAATATTGTATATAGTTCACCAAGACTTAGTGTAGACATTGCACTGCAATAGCTTTATTATTAACAGTTTTCTATTGTGAAATATTTCCTGGATATTGGGCAGCCTGAACTTATATTAGGATACACATCTTTTCTAGTTACTGCAGGTCTCTTTGTTAGGTGCAAATCTCCACTTTTATTATCAGTATACATTTCAGATAGGTGTTTTTTTTTTCAATTTTACCCATTCCAGCTTTGTTGATATAGCCACCTTGCAGTTAAATTAGAATCCAGCAATTTTGTAGTCAGCACAGGTTGATAGGTGCCAAAAATACCTTTTATTATCCGAATATATTTCAGATACGTGTTTTTTCACTTTGGCACACTACAGCTTTGTTTATTGAGGCATCTTGCACTTAACTGTGAATAAAGCAATTTTGTAGTCACCACAGCTGAATTCAAAGGTGCCAAAATACCTTTCAATTATCCGAATACATTTCAGATACGTGTTTTTTCACTTTGGCGCAGGCCAGCTTTGTTGATAGATCTACTTTGCAGTTAAAGTTGAATACAGCAATTTTGTAGTCACCACAGGTGAACTGATAAGTGCCAAAAAATCCCTTTTTTATTATCCGAATACATTACAGATACCATGTTTTTTTTTTACTTTGGCGCACTACAGCTTTGTGATTGAGGCACCTTGCACTTAAATGTGAATACAGCAATTTTGTAGTCACCACAGGTGAATTGAAAGGTGCCAAAAATACCTTTATTATCCGAAAAACATTTTTCAGATACGTGTTTTTTCCCACTTTGGCGCAGGCCAGCTTTGTTGATAGAGTATTTTGGGCATTTAAAATGTGAATACAGCAATTTTGTATCACCACATTTGAATTGAAAGGTGCCAAAATACCTTTTAATATCCTATACATTTCAGACGGGTGTTTTTTTCACTTTTGGTCAGTCAAGCTTTGTTGATAGATCTACTTTGCAGTTAAATTTAAATCCCAAAAATTTTTGTTTTGATTTGAGGGATTTGAGAATAGCTGTGATTTTGCCGTCGTTTAAAAAGAGACTTTCGAAAACTGTTAAATCCCTTTCTCAAATTTTTATATTTCTGAACATGGAGCGAAATTCAGGTGGTAAGCGAGCAAAGAGGGGGGTAGGACAATGGAGATAGAGGTAACGAGAGAAGGTGCTCCTTCCAGTGCTGGCCACAACACGCATGCCATCGGATCGTCAGTTGCAGGACGCAGGCCAAAAAAAACCCTTTTTTATCCGAATACATTTTAGAACGTGTTTTTTTCACTTTTGGGGCAGGGCCCGCTTTGTTTAGGCTACTTTGCAGTTTAAATGTGAATACAGCAATTTTGATCACCCCAGGTGAATTGAAAGGTGCAAAAAAAATTTTTTTATCCCTATAATTTCAGACAGGGGTTTTTTTTTTACTTTTGGGGTCAACTTGTTGATGATCTATTTGCATTTAAATTTTAATCCACAATTTTGTTTTGATTGGGGATTTTAAATAGCTTGATTTGCCGTCGTTTAATAAGAGATTTCCAAAAATTAAATACCTTCTCAAAATTTTTTTTTTTTGAACAGAGCGAATTCATGTAAACGGAAAAAAAGGGGGGGGAGGACTGGGGATAGAGGTACGAGAGAAGGTCTCCTTCATGTGGCAAAAAAAACGCTGCCAGCGGTCGTCCCTTGCAGGGCGTAGGCCCCAAAAATACCTTTATTCCGAAAACATTTCAGTAGTGTTTTTTTTTTTTGGCGCAGGCACTTTTTGAAGAGCTCTTTGAGTTAAATGTGAATACGAATTTTGTGTCACCACAGGTGAATTTAAAGGTGCCAAAAAAAACCTTTTTTAAAATCCGTATACATTTCAAAGGTGTTTTTTTCAAATTTTGGGGTAGTCAAGCTTTTTGTTTAGATTCTTTGCAGTTAAATTTGAATCCCCAATTTTGTTTTGATTTGGGGATTTGAGAATGCTGGGGATTTTCCGTCTTTAATAAGAGATTTTTTCCAAAACTGTTAAATCCTTCTCAAATTTTTTTAATTTTGAACATGGACGAAATTCAGGTGGTCGAGCAAAGAGGGGGGTTTGGAAAAGGGGAAAATAGGTTCGAGAGAAGGTGCTCCTTCAGGTGGCAACAAAAGCATGCCCCGCGGAGTCGTTGCGGACCGTCAGGCCTGTCTCGCTGGTTCAGGGCCTGGACTAAGTAACGAAACCTCGCCAATCTGTCCTTCATGGTTAATGCAACCTGCATCCGCAGTCTTTCCTCCTCTCCCCCAGTCACGGCCACAAAAGCGTATCAGCATCATCAGCATCCTCCAACATAACAGCCCAAATGTCAACTTGTACCCACCCCTGTGGATAA